>SNQJ01S0202408.1:0-14705 GCA_010110895.2 Picea sitchensis | reverse complement strand
TTAAGTTGTGATTGTTTACTTAAATACAAATGACCTTCCTAGCGAAGCTCATCATTGTGGAAAGAGTACCTTGGGGAAACTAGAGATTTGGCTCACAATTGTTGGATCAGAAGAAAAATTTTGGGATCTTGCAAGTTGCAACCATTCTTGGCAAACAAATTGGAGCCAATCTGGTACAATGAAGGAGAGGGAAAAAATGGACCCTTCATCTTCATATTTTCTTGAAAGAGCATCAACAATCACATTTTCTTTGCCTTTCTTGTAAATGATCTCATAATCATATCCAAATATCTTAGTCACCCATTTTTGTTTCTATGGGGATGAAGGACGTTGCTCTAGAAAATACTTGAGGCTTTGACGATCTGTCTTAATTTGGAAGCGTTGCCCCAATAGGTAAGGGTGCCAGAGCTCTATTGCATGAATAAAAACCAACATTTCCTTTTCATAGATTGATTGTCCCAAATGTCGCTCTGATATTTGTTTGATGGTAAAGGCCAAAGGCTGACCATCTTGCATAAGGAATGCTCCAATTCCTCTCCCGAAAGCATCACATTCTAGGAAAAAGGTCTTTTTGAATTCAAGAAGGGAAAGGAAAGGAGCGGTGCACATAGCCGCCTTCAAGGCTTGAAAGGCCTGATTAGTTGCAGGAGTCCAAGTGAAAGAATTGTTTCTAAGGAGAGCAGTGAGAGGTGCCACAATCTTTCCATAATTTTTAACAAACTTGTGATAATAGCCCGTTAAACCTAGAAAACCACTCAATATTTTGAGAGTCTTGGGGAGAGGCCACTCTTGCATAGCTTTAATCTTCTTAGGATCCACCCTGACACCTGCCTTGCCAACAATATGACCCAAGTACTCCACTTCCGAGGCTCCAAAATCACATTTAGATTGTTTGAGGAAAAGTTGGTGCGAAGAGAGTAGATGAAGAACTTGATCCACATGATCAAGATGGGTTGTCCATGTTTTAATATAGATGAGAATATCATTAAATAAAACTAAGACAAAATGATGGAGAAAATTATGGAAGACATGATTCATGAGGCTTTGGAAAGTGGAGGGAGAATTACACAAGCCAAAGGGCATGACCAAGAACTCATAGTGGCCCTCATGTGTTCGAAATGAAATATTAGGAATTTCTGCCTCTTTCATACGTATTTGGTGGTAGCCAGAACACAGATTAAGTTTAGTAAAGAACTGGGAACCACTTAATTCATCCAATAGATCATCAATGGCATGAATGGGAAATTTGTCTTGGATGGTGAGTTTGTTGGGGGCGCAAAAGTCAGGACACATGCACCAAGAGACTTCTTTCTTAAGTACCATGACCACATGAGAATAATAGGGGCTAGTACTAAGATGGATAATGCTTGCAGGGAGCAATGCTTGAACAATTTTGTCAATTTCATTTTTCTGGGCAAAGGGATGACTATAGGGACGAACATTGGTAGGAAGGTTACCAGGGACAAGGGGAATGGAATGATCATGAACACCACGGGAAGGAGGAAGTCCCTAAGGAGTGGAAATTGATGTTTGGAGAGGATGGATTGGAGGTCATGAGGCATAAAGGGTGTCTCAGTGGCGTGAATGGAATGGAGTTGCACAATAATGACGAAACAAACGTTTTTGAGGAGATTTTCCATGCGATGGGAACTGATGATCTTAGGGGAACCTGTTGTGATGCCTTGGAACTTATACTGTTGGCCCTCCTAGTTGAATTGCATGGTTAATTCCTTAAAATCCATGAGAATAGGACCTAGAGTCCTTAGCCATTTGAAACTCAACACAATGTCACAACCACCCATGTTGATAGAAAACATATGAGATTTCAGGTGGTACTGACCAATTTGGAGATGCACATTTTCACAACACCCACCACATTTCATGGACCCACCTTTGGCAATCATGATTTGAAAGTTGTTGACTTCTCGGATATAACAATTAGTTTCTTGGGAAATGTGGCAATGAACAAAATTATGGGTGCTTCCACTATCAACAAGGATGATGACCTTCTGATGCTTAATGTAACCAATTAGCTTGAGGGTATGGGGAGCAGAGAAGCCAGTGAGAGAATTTAGGGAAATGTCTGGTTCAACATCTGGAGGGTCGGAAGGTGGAGTCATGTCAGTGGGTTCAGGTGATTCGACCATAGGGGGAGCCTCAACATCTTCTTCAGAAACATCCTCAGGGATGGCCATAAAACGATTTTTTTCCTTACACTTAAAAAAATCACAATTAAAACAAAGGTCGTTGAGTTGGCGTTCAAGCATTTTTTCCTGGGTCAATTTCTGGATCTTTAGTGGAGTGGAAGGAGGAGTGGGAGTGACTAGTTGAGGGAAAGGAATAAAGGATGTTTTTTTGGTTTGAGAAGAGACAACCTATTGTGCTTCCTTATCTCTTTAGTATCTTCCACCCAACTCTCAGGCCGAACCAAGAAGATGTGGGCACGAATTGCATCCTTGAGGTCACCGATAAAACATTCTTGGAAATAAACATCAGACATGCCCTATGTGCGGAAAGCCAATTGCTCAAAAGTAGCTATAAATTCTTCCATTGTGCCAGATTGTTTCAACTTTGTCAAATGGTCTAAATGGTGGGTGTCAGTGTTAAAGAGTTCATAATTTTTTGCAACAAATTGTGTCCAAGCCACATACCCTTGGCATGAATTTTTTCTCCATTGCCACCATTGCCAACGTTTCAGATCTAGATGGAGAACACCATACTTGAGTTTAGCCAACTCATCAATAATGTTGTACAAAGAGAAATAGTGTTCCATTTGAGTGACCTAGCCCGTGGGATCCAAGCCATCAAATTTGTTCACCTCCACGTGAGGGGGGCGAAGGTTTCCAGGTCCCGCTGAAAGTGGTGGGGAGGATAAGAGGTGGACTGGGAGGATTCAAGACCGCCATGGTTATAAGGTGTGGAAGAAGAGAAAGGATATGGGGTGGGATTAAACACGACAATCAAATTGTTGACTGCATCCTAACATTGCTGACATGTGGCAGTCAATTGAGTGATGGATGTGGGAAGTGATTCGAGTAGAGCAAGCTATGAGTTGAGGTTACCAATACTGGAAGTAATGGAAGAAATATCAATCCGAGTTTGGTCATGAGATTTTTCCAAGGCGGTGAGACATTGTTCCCAATCTTGGTTGCGAGTGTGGGCCATGGGGATGGGATAGGAGGAAAAGTGGGGCCACATAGAAAGGGGTTACTAGTGATTGATATCACTATGATCATTCCAAAGAGAGGAAGTCAATGGGATAAATTCCAAATAGGGGTGTTGGAAAGGGGTCAGGTCCACGGAAAAAAAAATCGCTAAAAAATGATAGGTATGATTGCGATCAGGTCAAAGAGAGGAATCCAATGGAATAGGTCTGAAATAATGGTGCCAGAAGTATCCATAATTTTTTTTTACTCGTGCAGAGTTGTACTCCGATATGAATAATATCGTAGTGACGAAATGGAAAAATTATTAACAGGAATAAATGTGTAGGAATTTCGCAACCAGAATGCATGAGGCACAATTGCACGATAATAGATCTTGTATGTTTTGTTTCTATTTTTGTCCCAAGGGTTAGGGTATCCAGGGTTTCTATAGACAAGGGTTTTCCCTATGCTATAACTCTCTAATATACGTGAGGGGTCCAACAATAGTACTCAACCCAATATCTTAGAGCACCAACAAAGGAGGCTAGACCACACCCTTATCCATACTACCCGACTACCAAGGTACTAGAGAGTATCTTCCTGAGTGATGTTCTCGGTGACAATATCACAGTCAGGCGATCGATTGATTTATCTACGAAGGCCTTCAATATATCTAGGTCGATCCGTATACAGGTGTTTTATGATGCGCTACCACTCGAAGGGGTAACAACAGGGGTTACAAGGGTGGCCAACAATGTGTGCTTAAGTACCTCTTGTAGTTCCTGCGTGTATGCTTCCCTGACCACAAATTTATGCGTTGAATGATAGATCTCTGTAGCTTTAAGACGCCATAATACGTCTCTACCCTGAAAAAAAATAACCCACAATTTTCTACCAAGGAAAGTGCTTTGATACCATTTGTAAGGTACCAAATCTATTATAATAGATGAAAACATAAATATTTCAAAGAATAACAACAAAACAACATAATAGATCAAACCACAACACCAAAATAATACCTTTATTGATAGGAAACAATGTTCACTTGCCTCTTCAAGGGGACAATATGCAATAGAGCAACACTTTATTACAATAATTCTCTAGACAAAACCTTCTCATGCACTCGACTCCTATTTATACTAAATCAATCTACCAAAAGAACATTCTAGAGGAATATCTTCTAGAAGTGGACGCTTCTATTAGGTCTTCTTACATTTGACTTATTCTTCCTTATTACTAGGCTTTATTAATATTGGCCTTTATTATATGGAAAATATATTATTCTACCTACATGAGTGGTTAGGGAGGTTAGGTCCCTAAAAAAATGAGGATTGCTATGTCTGTGTATTACGAATATTGCTACTCCTACGAGAGTGAGCTCTCTCCCATCGACAAACCATGGGATCTTCCAGTGCATAAACCGCTGCAACCAAAATGGGAGAGAGATATCCAAATCTATGTCAACTTGCCATAATAAACACACTGCTCGACTTGCCTCGATTCCAAACACCATTAATGGTGGCTCTAAATGCCTTCGTGCCATCAGATTTTTCCATGGGAAGAAGAGTGATGGCCATGACACTATAATACCTCAACCACTGTCGCCAACTATCGCTCGTTCGGAGACGACCAATCATAGGTACCATGCTGTTATGTCCACGCTTTAGATGAAGATGATCCATACAAAGATAGAGGGGAGTTAGTATAGTTCTCGAAGTAGTTGATTGCACCTGCTTCAAGGTGTGCGATCCTCTAGATCACATATAAATGCATATCATGTAGTAATTGACACCCCATCTAGGGTATGAAAATGAAATTTTAATTAATATTATAAGATTAATAAATTTTCAATATTAATTCTAAACCATTTTTAAATTTAAAAACATTTCCTAACCATTTTTATATTTAAAAACACACAATATTTGTACATGCATAATTCTCGTCTTTGTCGTGTCGACCCATATTTTCTCCCTTTCTAAATAATTTTGTTCTTACTCATTCTAATTCATGGTTTTTGATCCTTTGACAAAGATCTCTAACCTTTGTCAAGTTAGTAAGAAATTTTTTGGAATTGACTTATTTGTTTTATTAATTACAATAGTTTCACAATATACATATAAGTGTTTGATAAGAGAGATTATGGTTAGGTTATATGTGTAAATGTTTTTTAAGTAAGAAATTTTCTATTAAAGTATTAACATAATGTACATAATTGTTGCCATAATTAGTATCCAATCCATATATCCATCAATGACCTAAGAGTTTGTTTGACTTATTTGGAGGGAAACTAGGTTGGCTAAAAAAAAAGGATATAAACTGAGTTTGTAGAAGCATGATAATATCCATAAACTAACAAAATTGAAATAGAAAAAGGTAAGGAAAATATCAATCATCCAAAGTATGAACTTGGGGCAATGCCTTGGACAGACTTACGTCTACCCTAGTAGGCGAAGGAGACAAATGAGATCCTGAAGGCAACCCATTGTCCCAAGCCAACTGTAGAGAGCCTCCATTGTGTTTTACCAGCTGAAATACCATGGTTAACAACAATTTTTTATGTCTCTCAAGAGCCTCCAGTCTTTGCTTGAATTTTCTATAATCTTTCTCCTTAGGCAACAAGATGAGGGCACATGTATCTTTGGCTGCAACCACACGTTCAACCACTACCACAAGGTGTCCCCATGGCTTCAGGTTAAACAACACTCATTGGAATTGAACCTTGCCCAATGATGAAAAACTTCTTGCTTTCCACCATTAGATCCAACCCAGTTGAGCAATAATATAGTTTGATTTAAAATATTTTTAAAACATCAATAAATATCAGTGTCTCTTAATATTTTATTAATAAAAAACATTTCAGTTAATTAACTAATTTAAAATATTTTTAAAATACTTTTGATATTTTATTAATAAAAAATATTTCAATTCATTAAATATACTTTCATAAAAGTTATATGTTTTATTAAATTCTTTAACATTTTTTTTTTTAAATAAGTATTTATATATTACCTTTCAGAATCTGTGATTACAGTCAATACAGTTATGACTTCCATACCAAAAAAATAAAAAACTATGGCGACTTCCATGATAAGAAAAAAACTAAGGCTCTGAATTACCCAGTAGGGAAACCAATCCAGGCCTCTTGGACTTGTAAGGTATTTTGACAGAAAAAAGACTAAAATAAAACTACTAGTCTGCATAAACAATGTCAAAAGGACTAAAAGAGAGTTGCTAATCTGTATAAACAAGACAATGCCACGTAGGGCCCAAATAAAGTAGTTTCTAAACATGAAAAAATTAAGAACTCTTCAAAACCTGAAAACAAGACTAGCTTGGAGGCCGAGGAGGCTGAGCAGTGTTCCACAGAGGAATCACTCTGGTTGTGTTCATCATGTCTGCAACATCATCAACTCGTCTGGTTTCTGGGGTGAACAAAGTGTGTAAGAGGGTCCATCATGTCTAGCTTGAAACAAATATCTGCCATGTCATGTCAGAGGTCGAAGACTAAGTTGTGCAACATCAACACAGTGTTCAAAATCCTAGAGCAGTCCTCATAGATAGAGCTGGAAGCCTGAGGAGTGGACTGAGGCAGAGGAGGGGGCACAGGTGGGCGAGCCGAGGAAGTTGACGATGATGGGTCAATAGGAATTGGCCTAGGAGAAAACCCAAGAGAATTTCCCTGAAGGTCGAACCACTCAACCGGACACGACTAGGGTGAGTGCCTAGGTGGGAGGCCTACAAGACCTGTAGAGTAGAGTGAAGACGATGAGCCCACTGAATCTCCATAATGCTGCCCCATATCCTTGTTTTTATTTTCCATCTTGTCATAGGTGTTATGCCAAGCAATGCCTCTTTTAGAATGACCACATTGGTGCATCATGCCCAGAGGGAAGAAAAACTAGAGCCGAACGAAGGTGGAGTGACAATACTGTAGAGAAGGAAAACACCAATATAGACTAGACCACTGTCCAAATCGATGAGAAAAATGCCCCGCTGCCCAAGTTGGCCAAATATAACCTCGATGGCATGTGCCAAGGTTTCCATGCGGGGAAGTGACAACATAGAACTATCGCTCGAATCCATTAACGCTGAGGTGATGCGAGATGAGCGCCTTCAGAGCCCGTAGTACCATCTGCTTCCAAGTTGTGTGAGACAGAGTTAAATGAGGGTGGGTGTTGCCTTAGTGTGTGAGATGTGGCAGTCCCGTGCCTTTCCTCACCACCTAAATCCCATGCTGATGACACCCCATCCGGGGGAATAGATTTAAGTTTATTAATACATTATGGAATATCTATTTTTTAAAGCAAAAGGTTAAATTATTGAATAGATTTAAGTTTATCACTACATTATGGAATATCTAATTTTTTTAAGCAAAAGGTTAAATTATAATTGGGAGTAGTATCTTGTCTTATGTATGAGAATAAAGTTAAATGGTATTAAAAAGTACATGACCCTAGTGTAGGCTTGTGGATACTATTTTGGAAAAAATCACCTTTTGATTTTGGAGTAAGAGTTAAAACCATCTCTAATTAGCTAAGAACTCATCTTTCTTGGATGTAAAGAAACATGTTAATCATCCAAGATAAGCATTTAAAAGATTTAGTTAAAAACTCATCTTCCTTAGATGTAAAGAAACATGTTAATGACCCGAGATAAGCATTTGAAAGATGAGTGAAAATCTACCTCCTTACAAAAAAAACCAACAAATTATTTTAGGTAATGTTTCCTTGAATAAAATCAACCTATATTCATAAATAACAACTAGTAATGATTGCTCTTATATTAACCACTAAATTATAAAAAATTTGAAAAAATAATTGTTAAATCATTAAACTATATTAATTTAAATTCCACATAAATTACAAAGACACGATCTCGAATAATTAAAAACATCTCATCACTAAAGCAACACAAAACTTTCAAACTTAAAAGTAAAAGCATATGGATGTGGGTAATTAAATGATAAGAGAGCCTTCATCACTGAATCATAAACATCCATGTTCGAAGACCATGTGATTGTAAGCACCAAGCATAAATATGAGGATACAAATAACTCAACAAAAATCATTGTTCGTTTATTTGTTTGATATAACGATAATTATAATAATTATAGACTTTAACACAACATGTAATTTATAATAATTAGTTGGATAACTTTGTTAACCTTCTTGTTGCTTGCTAATCTAATGTGATTTTTAAAATTTATTACATATAATAATAATAGAAAAGTTAAATATAAAAAAAATTGTGATTAAATTACACAGTAAAAATATTAAGAAAATTTCTAGAGGAGACATCTCATATCTTTAATTTAAAAAAAAACTAAGACCATTACTTGAAAGTGAGACATTATTTGCAGTGTTTTAACACAGAGGCGAGTGGGGCCATTTGGCATAATTTAACGACTATGATGGTTCGTCCACCCTTATAGGGATGAATTGATTAATTTTGTGACATTTTAACCCTAGTGGAGGCTAAGACAACACTCTACTTTCACCAAAGTTCATTGCAAAAAGACTTGTTATCATCCTTAATACACTATGAAACTCAATGCTTAACATGGAATGGTAGTTTTTGTTTTTTGTACGCAAGTTCTATTTATATAGATATGGTAAAAAAAGTTTATAGATGTATAAAACTCAATATAAACATGGAATGGTAGTTTTTGTTTTTTTTGTAAGCAAGTTATATTTATATAGATATGGTATAAAAAAGTTTATAGATGTGACTCTATATGGCTTGTCAAAAAGGAAACTAAATAGAGAGTTTCATAATAGTCTTCAAAGTTTATTAAAGTTTCTATAACTATGCCCAATCCATTTACATAGGTTTAAAACTCATATAAACTAAAAAAGTAGTTAATAGGCAGTAAGATTAACAATAAACTAATCTAAAGAAACATGACTGAGCATGGTGACAACATAAGAAGACCATAAGAGATAACAATAAAGAGACTTATCAATCCTGGCTTGGAGCATCGAGAGGCTTGTCATCATGATCATCAAGGGCAACTTTGTTGATGTCCTAGTCAACATCCTCATCGATGATGACTAGATTTAAGGAGGTTCCTTGTTAGTTCCCGGTGCCACCTTTGTCATCTACCTGCTTATCTACCACCTCAATTTTGATACCAAATACCAACCTACTAACAACCTCAAACTTAGCGTCAAACAACATGAATCTATTCAATAGTTCCTTGCGTTGGGTTCCCTTCTCCCAGAGCGCTTAGGCAATGAGATATTTGGTTAGCTAGTAATGCTCAGTTGCCTCGAAGACATTGGTATCTCTGCTCGTTGAGAATCCATGGTTAAAGAACCACCCCTCAAATTCTTTTTCAATCCGCTCTTATGCCATCCTTTTTCCCTTTTCCAAGACAATTTTCTCTAAGGAATTTACCTCCTCTTTTCACTGAATCGAAAACATTAACTAGAAGGTTTGCTTGGCCCTCTTGGCTTCCCTCTCAACTTTGGTCATGGAGGGTGTTGTAGCCTTTTCAGGAGCAGGGTGAGCAACATTCTCATGCCTTCTCCTCCGACCCCTCATACTCGATTCAGGGGCCTCCACATCAGATAAATCTGTCATATCACTCGAAGAGCCTGAGACTAGGGAAGTGAGTGCCCAATTTTCCACACACAGGAACCTGGAGCAACCACCATTGTAGAATGAAACCACTAGGGTCAAGAAACTGATAACACTAATAAACCCAACTTTTGCATCTAGGAAATGACAATCAACTATAATGCTAAGAGAACTAGTCCACCAATTGGATCACCTAACTAGGCTACACTTGACCTCCAAAATCTTCCTTAGGCGTTTGGTTAACAATCCCACTGAAACAAGAGATTCCTATCCTAGATCATCATTATATTAATAGAAACCTAACCCCTGTCGGGAAAGATCTCCAACTAGATGCTCCAACCAAACCTCGTGAAATCTCTATGATAATTATGCTAGAATTATCCCATGCAAAATAGAAGACCCATCCTTAGTGATTTGTAAACTGCATGGATATTCCATTGGAATAGTTTGTCACAACATATATTATAATATTCTGAAATCTAACCTATGCAAACTAATTTTTCTTAGATCCCAGATTAATTAATTACTAGCTTTGCTTGAATTTATAAAATAGTTGAAATATGAAAAATAAAGAAATGGGAAAAATAACACAACATCCACACACAAAGGAATACAAGATATATCTTGGGAAATCCAATACAGGAGAAAACCCAGCTAGAAGGTGAGGCCTATGCTATGCTCTCTTTTCTTTAGTTATGGAAATGCAAATGCAAAGAAAGAGGCACTCACTATGGAGTTTCCTTTGACACTGTGGCATGTATGGATACTATATAATCTTTTCCTCCTATATTATGCTCTCAAAATACCACTCCTAGTTACTCCGCTCAACTATGGAACAAATACAATGCTAAAGAATGGAACCCCCTTCTCCTCCTAGTGGCTTGACATTTAACATAGCCTGATAGTCGTCTAGGGTTAGGACTTTGAATTCCTCAACCCTCAATCACTGATAAGGTTTGGACCTTCTAGAATCTTCTTGAAAATCCACACGTGGTTAGCTCCACATGTGTGATTAATGGGGGTTGACATGGTGTTCACTTATACCATGGTGGTCAATAAGGTAGATCAACTTGTGAGAGACTAAATTTCGCATACTAGTTTTGGTTGAGGTGTTTTTCACAATGTTGGAAAGGTCTCGATGTGTAGATCAAGATCAAGGGCATGGGCACAACTTTCGGGCACTGCAACCCAAAAAAATGTCATTTAGTGCCTCAAAATGGCTTTGTAAGGTTCTCGATCCCAATTTTTAAATTGGGCCTACCACTGAAATGGGCCTTGCAAGCTAATTCCTCCAATTTTTCCACCCATAAAGTACCAAGATAGATGACAAATTATATAATGATTCTTTCCCGATCACCTAGGACTTGGATAAGACTACAAAGTGCTTAAAGTTCCAACCTTCCAGCGAGATGGATCCTCTAGAACAAATAAAACCCAACCCTTATATTATTAGCATGATTTCCTCCTTTCCCATAATTCCCATCTCATTACGACAACACCTATACTTTGGACGAGCCATAACAACCATCCCAATTCGTTTGTCCTCGCGTCGTTGGATTCCTTCCTTCACACAAGAGGCTATAAGACTTGACCGCCCCTTTGTACATAACCCATCCTCTGTACATAACCCATCAAATTGCACATGCATAAAGAGCCACTTGGGCCTCGTATGTCACCCCATCCAAGAGATGTAATGGTATTTTTTAATCATGGAAACACGTTCTTTTTTATTCTCTTTAAACTCTTTGTGAGAGTAAAAAAAAGAGCATTCATCCAAAAAAAAACAAAAAAAAAACCACCCTTTCATAGTCTTAAGAAGAGGTGTGTGTCTATCTATCTATATCTATATATGTATACGAAGTGTGTATATATATAAATATATATGTATGCATGTATACAAAGTGAGTGGTTGACATTTAATATTTATGGAAGTAAAGTGTTTAACATACATTGAAATTTTATGCTATCATGCCGTCCATTATCATTTCTGTTGGAAATTGGTGACAACGAATTCTTCCATGAATAGGATTTCAAATCCTATAATATAGCATTGGTTGTAACCAATACGACCAGGTTAGAATATGGATGAGATTACATTTAATAATCAGTTTTCCTGTGTAATATATAACTTTATGTAAGCCCGTAGAGGCAGACATGATGAGTGTGAGTGAGCCTACTGTAATCTTCTTAATCTGAATAATAAGAAAACCGATATGTCTGCTTGGTGGATGTAGCCGAACGTTTGGGTGAACCATGTTAAATCTCTATGTTTTAATTCCGTGCTTGAATTATGATATTTGTGTTTCCGCATTTGCAAATTACAACAAGTGGTATCAGATCATTTCTGGTTGGAGATCCGTGAGACTTGTAAATATCAGAGGAGGTTGGAGGAGAAGGAAGTCGAGACGTCAAATTTTCGGAGGTGCGTAGATCTCCAAATTTTCGTAGGTCTCTCCTATAGAAAGTCGCGGCGGCCTATAATGCACATTTCACGCGTGAGTAAATTTTCCACATTTCCACAGGCCATTAATAACGGGAAGTGTGGCGATGCATGAGTAATTTTTCAAAATTTCCGCAGGCCAACCATAACGGGAGGTGCGGGGACTCTTTCCAAATCCTCGCAGTCAAGCCATCATAGCGAATGCGGCGGCTCCTGAAAAAAATATCCCCGTATGTTTTTTAAGCTATGGTGTTTTAAATTAAGCACATAATATTTTTTAAGGGAGCGAATGTCATATGTATAAAGGAAGGCGAATGGCATAAAATATATAAGAGTGGAGGATGTTTTTTAATAAGCTTATTAAATTTGGAATTAAATATAATAAGTAAAAGGTGGAAGGGATTATAGTAAAATAGATTTTTTTATTAAAAGGTTATTTTATTAAAAAGGTGGATCTTTAATAAAATGTTTTCTTTATTAATTTTTTTTTATTAAATCTTGTAAAGATTAAAACATTATTTCTCCACTTTATGTTTCCTCTAATGGCAAAGACGCAGAGTGCTAAGTCGAAAATTGAGAAATTTAATGGCAAGAACAATTTCAAGATATGGAAGGTTAAGATGCACGATCTGCTCGTGCAACAAGGCATGGTGAAGGCGCTTTTGGGAAAAACAAAACAACCCACATGCATAATGGACTAAGACTGGGATGAGATGGATGTGAGAGCACTGAGTGCCATACGCCTGTGTTTGGCCGATGATGTATTGTTCAACATTGTTATAGAGAAGACAACAACCGGTTTGTGGTCAAAGCTGGAAAGCCTGTACATGACGAAATCCTTGATGAACATGATCTTCCTAAAAAGACAATTGTACAGTTTGCGCATGAAGAAAGGTACAAAGATAGTTGATCATTTAAATACCATTAATACTCTGTTAGTTCAATTGACTAGCATAGGAGTGAAATTCGAATCTGAAGATAAGGCGATTACATTATTATGTTCTTTGCCCGCGTTATGGGATCATTTTGTTACCTCTATTAGTTTCATCTCAACAAAAAGTATTGAGTTTGATGACATTGTTGGAGCTTTACTGTCTGAGGAAACAAGGAAGAAATCCAATCTAGAAACCTCTACATCTGAGGCGATGGTGATCAGAGGAAGACCTAAAGAAAGATGACACAGTCAGAGGGATTTCTCTCGGTCAAAGTCGAAGGGAAGAAAGAGCAAGATTAAGTGCTGGTTTTGTGGCAAATCTGGACACCTGAAGAAGGACTGTTGGAAGCGACAACAAGCCTCCAAAGAAGACCCTCCAAAAGAGATGAAGGAAGCAAATGCAACTGAAACAGGTTCAACAACAGGTTCATGTATGAATGATGAAGTTTTATCAATTAGTATTGGTTCACATTATGATCAACCATGGTTATTAGATTCTCGTGCTTCAAACCACATGTGTCTTCATAGACACTGGTTTATTACCTATCAATTTGTAGATGATGGAATAGTTTACATGGGAAATGATATCTCGTGTAAAGTTGTGGGAATTGGTAGCATTCGAATTAAGATGTTTGATGGAACTGTTAAAATATTAATTGATGTAAGACATGTACCTGATCTTAGGAAGAACCTAATCTCTTTGGGAGTCTTAGACACATGAGGTTACAAGAGCGTTGTTCAAGGTGGAGTTATGAAGGTCTACAAAGGAATCCTACTAGTTATGAAAGCAAAGAAGGTTGGTAACATGTTTCTGTTAGAAGGGAGGACTGAATCAGATCATGCGACAACGGTATCTGAGAACGACAATGATTCTGTTCGACTGTGGCATCAATGGTTGGGCCATATGAGTGAACAATGATTAAAGGTATTAACTGATCACAATTTACTTCCTAGTCTAAAGTCTTTAAACTTAGATTTCTGCAAGCACTGTATTTATGGAAAATAGAATAGGCAGAAATTTAAAACCAAAAGACATACCAGTAAGGGAATTCTTGACTATATCCATTCTAATGTTTGGGGACCATCCCCTACTATTTCATATGGAGGATCGTCATATTTTGTAACTTTTATAGATGATTTCTCTAGGAAGGTGTGGATCTATATGTTGAAAAGTAAGGCTGATGTATTTACAGTTTTCAAGCAGTTGTAGTGACCATATTAGTTTAACATCAATTTATTACATAAACTGAAACAGTAACTTCATAACAGAATAATAATCTTCATAACAGTAACTTCAGTAACTTAAATTTATCAACGAATAATAATTTCATGACATAATGAAATAAATACGTAAATTAACATACTTTGGTCTGATGCTAACCCTCCACTTGTCTTCTTGTTCTTGCTGCTGCCTTTCCCAGCTTGAAGCCACGGACCAACTCTGCCCAAAACGTGTTTCCACCCTGCCAACTAGGACAACTTCCTAGCTCCAGGATACCATATGGATATCCTGGCCCCCGTTCCCAAAACCCCTAGCAACTCGGTGCCCCCTGCAATGATACTCAAAGACTTCAGAACTCTACCACAGAACCAAAAAATCCAAGCC
>SNQJ01S0202407.1:0-16768 GCA_010110895.2 Picea sitchensis | reverse complement strand
GTTTTTTTATATTTTGTTTTATTATATGTGTTTTATTGTGTATGTTTATTTAATATAATTTGTATTATATTTAATTTTTTTTTTTTACTTTTTGTTATATATTTTATTATGTTTTTTATTTTAATATTTGTTTTATTAATATTAATTAATAAAACATTAACCTAATTAATTAATTAATTAATTAATTTTTAAAGATTTAACCTAGGTTATTTAACTAATTATACTAACATTATTAAGTAATCTAACTAACTTATTTGATTTTTTATTTTATCCTAATTTCATTTATTCCTGAATGGGTGGCGGGAAAATGGAGGATGATGTCAACGGGGAAAAAGGACAAGGGAGTGAGGGCACATCGTGGATGAAGGATGTAGCAGGGTGATGGGGGATCGAGCGAAATGAATGGAGGAGAGAAACGGGATCAACCGAGCCAGACTTCATCATCACGAGAGAAACGCCAAATCAACAGTCGAAGAATTGAGTTACCTGTGATTATAGGTCCCCATCAGCCCGTATCTGAGTCATATTACTGTTGCATGCTTTAGCCATTGAAGTTGCAAGCTCTTGACTAGTCTATCCTCTGCATATGTATTGCGCTACCCAAAGGTGTTGCTTAACCTCTCGTTGCTTCCCCTACCTCCCTTCATCTCGAAATCAAGCGATTTACTCAGTTGCAAAGGGTCAACATTGTATATTTGAAGCCCGATTATAAGTCTTCCTGGTCTGTACCATCCCTTAATCCTTTCAATAACTCTCATTCTGAGCCATGGAGACCCCTCAATCAAAGAAAACACACAAAGGTGGCAAGATAGTTAGGATAGAACCTGTGGACATGCACCTTTTTAACACAAAGCCCGTGGCAAGGGAGATATTTCAAAGAGCAGGATGACTCTCTTTCTAAGAACATGCAGAGAGGCCATCCAAAGGTAGCAAGACAGTTTGCTTTAAATTTTGATGGCAAGAAAACCAGAGTGGGGGATTTGAAATTTAAGGTAACCGAAGCCTCCATCTCAGCTACAACAGGGATTCCCATTTCAGGTGAAAAGTGGTTCAAGGCCATGGTTTTGAGTTCACCCTTTGTTAAAGATATCTTCAAGCCTGAATATTGAGCCAATGAGTTGTCTAAGAGTATGCCAAGGAATCAATTGATTGAACAGTTTGACAGAGTTTTGAAAATCATACAGAGATATTTTACATGTGAAGGGAGATTTAACACCTTGTACCATTATCACATAAGGTTGTTGCTACATTTTATTGATAAAATTGAGATGAATATTCCTTATTACCTGTTGAGAATCATAGGTAAAATTTCAGACAGGCTCCAAGCCAAATCTAAGGATGTGGATTCTATCCTTTTCCACTCTGAACTGATCAGGATGCTAGTCTCCGAGGAGTTGGGAAAGAAAGAGATTTCATGGGAGGATTTTGTGGTTACTTCTCACTTCAAGATGGACCCAACATCTACTCCCCAATCACAGATTGCAAGTCCTTCATCACCTACAAGTACTAAATAAGGGATCAATAGGAAGAGAAAGGGCAGAACCCCTGCTCAAGTTTTAGAGATCAACAAGCAAGTCATGGAAGCTGAGGAGGAATTTTGTCCTTCTCCACACAGAGATTTCTCACCACCACCTCCACCAGGGTTAGAAGAAGTGCCTTCTTCTACAAAGATGACATCTAAGAGAGGGAAGCAGTTTCTCTTTCCCCTTTTCCCCCCAACAGTTGAAATCAATGGTAAAAGACCTTTCACAAGGTCATCAATTCCTAAGGAGGTTTTCAAAGATCAGTCTTTAACAAAAACCCCTATGCATAAGAAGAAGGGTAAAAACATTAAAAATTCTGTAGAAGAGAAACAAGAAACCCTCGTACAGAAAAGGAAGGGTAAATATACCAAAGGAGCTTTGGAGAGGAAAGATGAAGTCTCTGTGAAAGACTTTGAAAATCCTGTGAAGGATAAAGAATAAGCTTCTGTGCATGAGAAGAGACATAAAGGAAAAGGTTTTGAGAAGGCTGATGAAACACACAAGGAAATTCATGTATAAATGGAAGAATAGGTCGATAAGAAGCCCATTGAGACTGTGCATGTCTCTACTCCTCCTGGTGGTCAGACATTCAAAAGGTTAATAATGCAGCTCAAAGAGTCTAGGAAGGAGGTGGCTAAATTGAAAAAGGAAGCCATATCTGACAGAGCCAAGATAACAGAGCTTATGGATGGCTACAATCATACCCTTGACTTGGCAATAAAGGCTCAACCCCTTCATAGGCAGCTCTAGAACCTCTACATGCAGAACAAAGGTTTCCAGTCTCATAACAGGAAGCTAAAGGCATAACTGAAGCACTTTCAATTGTGGTAGCCCAAAGGAATTTACAGGTGTTGTTTGAAGCTTCCATTGAGGATGACAAACCAGCAACTAAGGAAAGAAAAAATACACTGAAGAAGACTACCAATGCTAAGAAGAAGAAGTCTAATGAGTCAATTGAAGATCCTCTTTATACCAGAAAGAGTGTGAGGTTAAGTGTCAAAATGAAAAAATAATTGGTTAAGGGTAAGCTCCATTTTTGGGGATTGTTCCTTTTTGGGAGGATTAACTGATATGTAAATACTATCTCTGCCATCTATACAGGATTCTATGTGTTTAGCTATATGGATTTTGAGTTTTTTCTAAGTGACAGCTTCACCCAGTGGTAAAGTTCACTACCTATGGTATGGTCAAGGCACCTAAGTAATATGGTTCTATCATCATGAAAGGACACACACTGCTCCATACATATTCAAGATTGAAAGGAACTGCATTTTGGCAATGCTACCCAAACCTGTATGAAGACACAACATAAGTGGCACTACCTAAAGGCACTGCATAATATTCCACAGAGAACAGAATCAAAATACGCGTGCAACACAGTGGCGCTACCTATAGGCGCTATGTAATATTTGGCAGGGAGTAGGTTTACACATAGGCACAACACGTGGGCGCTACCGATAGACTCTACCTAATATTTCAATAGAGGAAAAATGTTGGTGCATATATGCAACACAGGGGTGATACCTTCTTTCCTTGTTCCGTTTCAAGGTGCACTACCTAGAGTTGCTACCCAAGGAAGTTGCCAGCAAACACCAGGAATCTAGGAGGACTAGGCCAACAAATTTTTGGTAAGTTGATGATGGAGAAAGTTATAGAAGTAACAACTGGCATTTTGAGGACAACTACAGGCTCCAAAAGAACACATGGAAAAAAATGAACTAAGCAGCAAAAGAGGATCAAAGCAGTTAGAAGCATGATTGGATTAGTCACCAACATTTCCCTATTTTATAGCATAGGCTGTTATTTTAGTTGTTAGAACAAATAAATGTTTAGAGATTTTCAAGGGAAATAGGATAGCTCGTACCTCCATCTGTTGCCTCCCTTTCTTGTTATAAATAGATAGATCAATTGCTTTAGTAGGTTCGGATGGTTGAGCAAGGCTCCCTAGACTGTAATATTTTTGATGAAGTGACTGTGATCTAGCAATGTGCTGGACTTAAGACTTTTTGACTAATAGAAATAAAATTATATTTCGGCCTATATGCTTCTAATGCTAAATGTTCATGTTTTGAATGCTTCACATGCATAACTGTGGTAATGTTATGGTGGATGTTTGATTGTTTTATTATCTTGGTGTTTATTTAGCTTCTTAGTCTCTAATTTCAAGAAGATATTGTTTTAAGAAACTTTCTTCCTTAGGCTCTTGTAGACCTCATGTTTGTAATAGCCCTTACATTCCTCTCATTCAAGTCTTCCCTCTATTCATACTTACTCCCAAACTACTGGTTGAAGTTATTCAAGACCTTATTTGCTAGTACATGTTAGCCCTGTTTCTGAGTTAGGATATTATCATTTCGAGTATTTTCCATTTGACCCTTTAAAACACTCATACATTCACATATAACCTGATGGATATTGGGCTTACCTTCCATGTAATCATAAGGTGACTTCTAGTGCTAACATGCTCATTGCTGCATTTTCCTCCTCCTGTTTCTTTTTAATCTTTGGGTGTCCAAATGGGAACCTATTGTGCTTAAGATATCTGTTTTGAAGTTTTCTAAGAGGTTCCCTATCTTTACTCTTCTGATACCACCTGAACTAACTAGTTTTAAGTTTCTACTATAAGGATCCCGAACATTCTTCCCTGTTTTAGCTCTACTCCTCGAGTAATTTTTACACATTTCACAGATTTCGGAAAATGGTTTATGGGAGATGTCACCTAATGCCATCAGGTTAAGTATCTCTAGGTATTCCTCTGAAATATCCTTAAGGAAAATATCCCCGACTTCATCATCTGGAAGGTCATGGTACTTCGATTTCTGTGAGATGTAGCCAAACCGTTCCATATAATCCTCGAGATTCTCGTCTTCTAACTGTTGGATTTTGAAGATATCATTACGATAATCCTTGGACTTGCATTAGTCTTTTTACTTGTTAAGAAACATATATTTCATGGCTTCCCAAGAACTAATACCGGACACTCCCAACCCCATGAACCATCTTAGTGCAGAGTCCTTGAGGGTGGCAGGAAAAAGTTTTAGTTTTTGGGCATCCAGTAAGTAATTGTAGCTCCTACACAGGATGTCAAACTCAAATAGGAAGGTATCCAGGTCTTCTCTTCTTTTACCATAAAAGGTGGGCAGTGCCGAGAGTGGATGTTTTTCATATTAACATTCTATGTTGTGTCCAAAATTTGAAACTCGAAGGTGGTTTCGGTTTGGTTTCCAACTTCTTCTCCCTCCTCATGTATTGCATTGTTGTGATCCTCCTGATCATCCATACTGGTTTGGTTTCCAAAAAGAGTGTACCTAAATGGTTTTATCCTTGAAGAGAACAAAGTATCCCAAGGTTATTTTCTAAGAAAGGCATCCCTTTGATGGGAAGGTCTTCCTACTTCTTGGATGTCTTGGACTCTACTCGAGTCGGTTGAGACTATTGGTGCCAAAGTTTTTGTGTGAATTTGAGAAACAATTATATTGGATGAACTACCAAACAAAGTATTCATCTGTTCAGGGTCTATGATATCTACAAAGTTAGGGTCTCCTGATGGTGGTGAGAAAAAAAAGGTTTTTTTGGTTGGTTCTACGGAAGGCTTGAGTGGTCTTGCCTCCTGTTCCACTATTACTGATGCTTCAATTTTCTGTTCTATGGTGCTCTCTATTTTGGTCTCTTCAGAGACTGCTTTATCTCTTTGGGTTGAGCTAACCCCTCCTTTTTGGTATCGATCGGTAGAGTTTAAGAGTGGAGTGTTTCTTCCCTCAAAAAGGTCTGAAGGAACCTTGGTCAAAAAGCTTGGTTTAGTTTTAATGTATCTGCCCTTTGGGTTCGTAGGTTTGTTCATGAAAGAAAATAAAAAGAAAAACTACCATTGGGTTTGGGGGAACCCGCTATAACATATGCGCAGGTTATTACCTCTCGTCTTAAAGTTAACCCACCACCAAACTAATGCTAAGGTTCAAAAATGATCTATTTTTTAACTACTTCCTACCTTAAGACAACTCTCCGACAACGACGCCAAAAATGGTGGGTGTTCTATATGCACTAAATTCCTTAATTAAATTGTCAACCCATAGTAAGTAAACTTAGATTTTTAGCACTGTATGTGCCAAGGCAGAAAATCTAGAGGAAGTATTGTCTAACTAAGGAGATGGTCTATCTAAGGGTTATTATACTCAAGCAAAGACTATTAATTAGCAAACCCTATGAATTAACTTTGAACTATTTACCCTAAGTAACTTTAAAAAATGGATCGATGGATTATTCCTAAAGAAGCATATCAAAACCTACTTTTAACAAGTTAACCTATTCAATCTAATGAGAAACAACAAGTAAATTACTTTGATCTTTTATCTTTAAGCAAATAAGCATTCAAACAACTAACCTATCAAAACTTATTCAACAAGTAAACTCATCACAACTATTCAACAAGTAAACTTATCAAAACCATTCAACAAGAAAACTCTATTCTTAAAACAAGACTCATAATAATTTCTGATCTACCAAGGGAAATATTAACCTACTTAATCAAAAGCATCATGACAATATTCAGAAATGCATAAGAAACTATTCTTAATTTGCAATAACAGGTAACTCAAAGATGATGATGATGTCTTCTGTGCCTAATAACATCACGATGGCATCTGACGATTAGTGATAGCTCAATATGAATGAATTCAATATTTACTTCTATGGAGAAATGAAAGGTATGAATCAAGCAATCTAATGAAAGCTTAGCCATCATAGAAGAAATATTAATTATCCTGAAAATCCACGTGATCTCTCAATTTCATATATCAATCATCGATGATAAGAAAACACTATTATACTTAATTCAAATGCACTCTTATGCTAACTCAAGTAAATTCACAAGGCTATAAACTTATGATTAGAAACTTAACTCAAATTCAAACTTCTAATTAAAATCATAACTCGAATATAAAACTGAGATTTCATAAATTAAACTAATCTTAATTCTATCATTAAAAACTCAGATTTAAAACTTGGAATGCTCGTAAAAACATAATCCAAAACCTACTTCTATTCTAGCACACTAAAACAAGATTGATAACCAAGATAGATTCATGAAAGCATAACTTGAACTGAGAATTAAATCAATTAATAAAACATGCAATTATTGATCCATCAAAACTTGCAAAAGGAACTCTATCTTAAACTAATACTTTGTTCTAAATAATACTCTGTTTAACCCTGCAGAAATCAATTTAACTTCTAACATGCCAACTAAGTTATTAGCTTGCAATCCATTCACTAAGAAATAAAAGACACAGCATAATAAACAACTATCTCCTAGAAGCAATGTGCAAAAGGGAAATTAAACAATTAAATGATGAACAACAACACAACATGTAAACTGACAAAACACATACAATAGGGAAATGAAGTAAATTATAGCTACGCAACTGAAATATGAAATATATCTATCTAAGTATTCACCCAGACCACTGGTGTCCCCCCCAACAGGTCGTGGCTACTCCTCAACAACAAATCACAAGCTTAATCAACACGGTTCTGTTATTAAATTAAAACATGCAGTTGTAACACGAGTTTGCAGAGATGTCTCAATTACACAGCGAAATGTATTCTAACAATTCTTGTTCTTTTTCTGGAAACTATTGGTGGTATTTATAATGATTAGAATTTGAGAGGTCGACCTCCTCTAAAAATGGTAAATCCCATTAAATGCGCTATAACAACCTTTGGCTTCTAGAAACTAAACGAGCCACTCAACGATTAACATAACTGCTTAATCTGACATGTCAAGAGCTCAATAGCTGGAGGCCACGAGGGGAAACAAAACCCAGGTTGCCGATTCTCCCAACACAAGCCGCCAATACGCTAACCACCAACTCGGCGACGCTCCAAGTGCTGGATCATGTGTCAGATGAAGTACCGGATTGGGTGCTAGATGAAGTGCCGAACAAGATATTGGATGGAAAATTGCATTGAGAATTCTCCCTGTTACACAATTCACATATTAGATACTCATAAGCATCAAATCGAACTAAATATAACTCAAAACCATTGCAAAACATCAATTTCACATACCTGTTATAAAGCCATGATGATTCGATACAAAATCCTTTGAAAACATCTTCAAAATGGTTATTAACACATAATACCGGTGCAAAAAGGATTCAATCATCATCACAAAACAAGCAAAACATGAGCCCAACATTACCCCCACACCTAAGGATTTGCAGGTCCCACTGCAAACAAAAATGGATTACACAACATGAATAGAATTGCTTAGGAGGGGATGGATTAGCTTTAGAAGATTCTTGTCTTGAAGAATTTGTCTTGGCCCTCTTGCGGTGTTTCAATTGTGCATGGAGGCTACGATTGTCATTGGTCATTTTATCAACTAATCATTGGAGGGAATTCACTTTTTCCTGTAAGACTGCATTGTCGTGATGGAGATGCCTATCCATGGTCTTCCTCTCTTCCAACTGTTGTAGCAGCTGCAAATTTTCCTATTGTAATTTTTCAAGGAATAGAGTATGATCAGATATATCATAGGAGGGCTTGGATCCCTTGAAGGATGTAGAGAGTCTATCATCTTTGGGATCTGGTGTAGGTATCTGTGAGGTAGGAGTAACAGGGGGTTTATGAGGGGGAATGGGTTCAGATTTTATTTCTCCATCAGTCTCCAACTCTTATGTAGAAACTTCCCTAAGTCTTTAATGGGGGCTTTCAAGATTGAAAGATACTTGGATAGGGTATGAAGTGCTTGGGGGTTTTTCATAAGGTTTTCCTCTTTCATTTCAGGCACTTTTTTGAAAAGATACTTCTTTGAATCGATTGGCTCATCTTATATTTGTAGGGACTACAGGGAAATCTTGTTGAATTTCCTCTTGTAACTTCTTGGGTGCAGGATCAATAGATGTTGAGGGAATTGGATAATTATCAATAGGATTTTTAGTCTTCTTTCCCAATGAGGCTGTAGGGGTATCAACAAGTTTCTTGGTCTTTTTTTCCAGTAGAGGGATGGCTTGAGTAGGAGGGTTTGGAGTATTTGGAGAATGGGGTTTGTATGGAGTAACAATCCCTATATTAAGTGTTTTCTTGCTGGTCTTGATTGTGAGATGGGGGTTTGCAAATTGATAAATGAATTCATCCCATGTCTTCCCCTATTTTTCCAACTCGGCTATGACAAGAAATTAATGAGGTTGTGGTGGAATAGGATGTTATGAGGATTGGCAACATTCTTTCGTACTTGGGAAGACATATTCTCAAGAATTTTCAAGAAGTAAAAGGAAAATTCAATGGCTTGTTGAATTCGAAATGAGCTAACAGACGAAAATGGTAAGCTTTAAAAACATAGTATCTACCTTCACAAGTGATAATTCTGGTGATGACAATCAGGGATTTAATTAGCTCATCTTTAATCCACTCTTTGGAGTATCCCTTAGCTCCAAAAACATTCTGAAACTCAGGCTTGAAGACTCTGTTGTAGCTTAGCTATGGCAACTGGTGGTGTTTGAACCAACGATCTCCAACCCTTGGAAGCTTCGTGGCTGAGGAAATTGACTCCTTAGAGAAAAATAATGCCAGATGCCCCACACGTGCCATCCTCCCATCGAATTCGAGGGTGAATTTTAGTGAAAATCCATCATCATGGCCCTGTAGACAGGCGAAGAACGATCCCTATCTTGCGTGAAGGAAGAGCTCCCTACACTGTGCAAATTCAAGGATAGAAAAGATGTCGGCATAAGAGGAAGGATTGTATCGTTTGGGCATGGTTAGAGTGTGGAGGATGAGAAGAGGAGTAGAATTGGACAGAGGAGCGAATTTGGGTAGAGGACGAGCACAATTGGGCAAGGGATGAGAAAAACATAACGACCATACATGAATGAAATAACAGTTTGGAGCTAACCCTCCAATTTTGAATGCACCCAAGGTGGAAATGGTTGAATTCTTTGATGAATTCATCACACATGAGTTGCCTTGTGTGAGTATGACTGTGCTAGTTTTGAATTCGAAGATTGTCCTTTGGAGGCAATCATAATGATGAGAGAATTAGATCAGTGTCCAAGTCTTCGAATTGGACATTTGATCATAAAAATGTATTTAGAGATTGTATCATTTAACTATAAAATGCCATTTAATCTATCTTATCATACAACGGAATAGTCAAATTACTTCAAACAATTCCTCGTTACCTGAAATCATGGTCATTTACTGTTTGTGTGCACCTCATCCGATCCTTCATATGGTGCATCATCCAGTCGTCCACATGGCACCCCATATGGTCTTCCAAATGGCACTCCATATGATACTCTTGTGAAAAATAGAATTTGTTCATCCTATAATGGATGTTTTATCCACAACACTCAGTATTAAACACTTTTGACAGTCATAGTAAACAGGAGCAGAGACATGATAAGAGTGTTACATTATTACATGTTTTGCCATCGTGATCTCACATCATAATAATCTGTTCCTTTGTCTTAAGGCATGTAATCACAAGTCTGTAAACAAAAATGAGTTAAGTTGTCCGTCAAAGAAATATGCAGCAGGTTTATAATACACAGTGAGTTTAGTATTTCAATAAAAAAAATAACTGCCGATTTAATAGCCCATATCATAAAAACAATATACATAAATTTTTACGAAGATGCTACTTCTTCTTCTCATGGATTATAGATAGGCAATGCTGTCATTTGTTAGCTCATGAAACCCCTCCCCCACTCCTAAGTATCGTGACACCTCACAATCAAAAGTATAGGAAACCAGTCAATTCTCTCAATAGTCGAATATTTACAGCTTTTTAAGTGTAGAGATAAATTTCACATATCGGTCTGATGAGACGGTTAGAATATGGCCCCACCTATATGATAGAACATCCTATATGTAGTTAAGAAGAGGTAGGCGAGAGAGTTTTAAGATAGTCTCAGAGTTAGTTCCCAATGGAATATTTATGGAGTTCATTAACCTTAACTTAACCATACATACTTCTTGTCATAATTGTCTACAAGTAATGCCGTACATCATGACAAGTTTTAATATTTAGGAATTTCTTATTATTTTTTGTCAGATTATCATCCTTGCTAGGTAGAATGCCCCACTTCTAGCAAGCTTGTTCAGTACTCCGACGGGTTTACCTAGTCCTACCACAGGCCGATACTCACTGCCAACAGACCTGTTCAGTATCACGATGGGTTAGCCTCTTACACCCTCAAAGACTGGCCCTCCATCTTTTAATATTTTAATATAAGATTGCTTTGTGCAAGAAGATGGGGGGACAACTCTGAAAAAAAACTTTTCTTTTTTCTTCTCTTTTTTAGATTGGGATGGTATTTATGTTAGAGGATGACTCTCCTTTATATATTCCTTATAGATTTTCCTGGAGTAAGGGGTACTTAAGAGGACTTAGACGATCTAAAGATATGATATAATCGATCATTTTTAGTGTGTAGTGTATGGTACTGTTGGGAAAGAATAGAAAGGTATCTTTAGGCCAATGCCCATATTTTTATAATTTTGAATTATCTATCAACATACTTCAAAATTATTTACATATGTATAGTCGAAAATTCAGAAAAACATTCAAGAATAAGGGGGGACTTCCCCATATACTAAGGCCAATGCCTTGTTAGTTGACATGACCTGTAGAAAATCTTCTTTGGAAGTGGGTCTGTGATAAAGTTTGAGTTGGTGTCCATTTACTACGAAGGAGACTTTTCCATCATCAATTGTTTTAATTATCATAGCCCCATTTTCATACACGGTGACTAGCTCGTAAAGATCCAACCACCGAGTGGTAATTTTTCCTTTGAAGGTTTTAAATCGGGAGTCAAACAACAAAGCCAAATCACCAAGTTGGAAGTGTTTTTTCTTAATAAACTTGTCATGCCACTTGCTCCTTTGGTTTTGGACTAATATTGTTCATTGGATAACATCTTGCCTGATCTCATCCAACTCATTTAATTGTAGGGCTCATTGTTTCTGAGCCTCATCTAAGTTTAATCCCAATTCTGCGGCATTACTGAAGGTCCTTACTTGGAATTGTATTGGTATAAGTACTTGTTTACCATACACTAGCTCATAAGGGGTATGCCTAGTGGTGTTTCTCCAGGTGGTCTGATATGCCCACAAAGCCTTTGGAAGCCTATTAGCCCAATCCCAATGATGCAATTGAACAGTCTTGGTTAAGATAGCTTCAAGAACTTTGTTTTTAGAATCTACCTGGCCATTAACTTGTGGGTGGTATGGAGAAGACTTGCAGTGCTTGATCCCATATTTCTTTGTTAATTCTCTCATCAGCTTGGAATTGAATTGAGTGCCTTGGTCTGTAACAATTTCATGAGGAACACCAAAGCGGGTAAAGATGTATTCATAAATGAATTCGACAATAGATTTTTTAGTAACCTTGAATAGGGATTTTTCCTCTACCCACTTGGTGACATAATCTGTACAAACCAAAATATAATTTTTCTTATGAGACATGGGTGAAATTGGTCCTAGAAAGTCAAGGGCCCATTTCTTGAAAGGTTCTATCATAACTTGGGCATGCAAGGGAATTTCGTCAGTAGATGTGGGTCTTCCTATCCTTTGACATCTATCACAACTCCTCACATACTTGGCAACATCCTTAAAAATGATAGGCCAATAATACCTGAATGTAACACCTTATATGATGTACGTTTGTCTAAAAAATGGCCACCACATGGTCCATCATGAAAAATTCATAGGATTTATGGTATCTCATCTTCTCCGACACATCTATGAATAATCAAGTCTGGACCAGTATGAAAAAGGTCATGGACAACCCAAGATTAATTGGCACTTTTTGTAATAATTCTATTTTTTTCATGAGGTGATAAATGAGATGGTAACTTCCTAGTAGCCAAATAGTTTTCCATATCTGCAAACCATGGGGTATTTACAAATAGGCAAAAAAGGTGCTCATCTAGGAAGCTATAATCAACGGGAATACCATCATCCTCATTTTTTTTATGCGTGAAAGAAAATCAACTACCAAATTCTCCTTTCTAGGTCGATCAAGAATGGTGATATTGAACTCTTGCAATAGTAGAAGCCACCTAGTCACTCGGCCATTAGTTATGGGTTTATTCATGAGAAATCTAATGGCAAAGTGATCTATATATACAAATACTTTGTAAATTGTGATGTAGTGGAGAAAATTATTGATAGCATGAACTACTGCCAAGAATTATTTTTCGGTAACTGTATAGTTTAACTCGACAGGGGACAAGTTCTTTCTCACAAAATAAATGGCATAGGACTGTTGGTCTTCTTTCTGCCCTAATACTCCTTCTATTATAGTGTCAGAGGCATCAATGGATATGTGAAATGGGAGAGCCCAATTGCCCCCCCTAAGAACTAGTGCCAAAAACAACTTAGCTTTCAGAGTTTCAAAGGCGGCTTGACACTGCTCAATGCAAAGAAAATCAACATCTTTTATTAAAAATACAAACATGGGTGCAAGAATATTTGTGAAATTTTCAATAAATCGTCGGTAGTATCCAGCATGTCCAAGAAATATTCTCACCTCTTTTTGAGTCTTGGGGGGTGGAATTCTGACAATGACCTCAATATTAGCAGGATCGACTTTAATCCCTTTGTATGAAACTTGATTTTCTAGAACCACTCCTTTAGTCAACAACATTTTACATTTTTCATGACTGGTTCATTTCTTGGCATCTGATACGGTGTTTTTCTAAATTATCTAAGGATTCCTAGTAAGTATTTCCATATATTGTAAAGTCATTCATGTATACCTCAACACAATCACGAATAATATCAGCAAATATCCCTAGTACTGGTCGTTGAAACATGGCAGGAGCATTACATAATCCAAATGGTAAGACCCTATAGGCATAGGTGCCCCAAGGACAAGTGAAGGTAGTCTTTTCCTGATCCTTGGGTGCTATGATAATTTGATTGTGCCCGCTATATCCATCTAAAAAGGAGAAATATTTCTTTCCTGATAGGGTTTCTAAGACTTTGTCAATGAAAGGAAGAGGAAAATAATCCTTCAGAGTGGCCTTGTTAAGCTCCTGGAAATCAACACAAATTATCCATTTCTTGGTTACTTTCTTTGGAACCACTACAAGCGGGGATACCCATTTACTGTCGGAGATGGGGTAAATAAATACGACATTCAATAAATTTTGTATCTCCTCTTTTACTATATCTTTGAGTGTCGGGTTCATCTTTCTCTAGGGTTGCCTAACATGTGTTACTTCCCCTTGGGTATATATGTGATGAATGCATGTGTTAGGGTGTATACCTTTCATGTAAATGTATTCCTAGGAGAATGCCCCTGATTTTTCTTCAAGGACACTTACTAACTACTTTTGTTGGTTTGCATCTAGTCCGTAATTTATATGTAGAAATTTCCCTGGACTAATATTGTAGGGCATGGTATAATATGTGGAAGACTCGTCTATCTTGAAGATAAAATATGTCGAAGACAAAATCGATGGGTCCAACTGTTCCTGAAATTCTTCCCCAAACATGTACTCAAATTGGGGAAAATATTGTGGAAAATCAACACACGTGATAGCAGAAATAAGCTGGTTTAGCACATTTTTCGTTGTGTGCTCCTGAAGTGACCAGGAATGATCACTTGGGAGCATGGGTTCTTCCTAATCCTCATTCTCATATTGTTATAACCCTAAAATTCTCTACACAAGTTTACCCGGCATCAGGCCAACTCATGCCTCTTCCTAGCCAAAGCCATGCTGAATAAAACCTTGAAAAACCACTTAAAACAAACAACCCACGCCCTAACCTAACACTGGGCGCGGATAACCGCTTGCTGACCTTCTACTGCACGCGGGTATCCGCGGGCTAACCCACTACAGCCCGCGGGTACCTAACAAAGCAAAAAATCAGGAAAGTTTCCGCCGGGACACGAGGCTTTTGGTCAGTTAACTGGAACTCTTCGCCATGCATGGCCGAGAGTTCGCCTAAAACCCTAGCTCCTTCTAGCCTATAAAAGGAGGGGTAGGGGTACTATTCAGAGGAGAAAAATCATAGCAAAGAAACTCTGCCAAATTGCCAAGTCAATTTTGTCCCCATCCCTTAGCCTTGCTTCAAGCCTTTGGAGAAATTCATGCAGCAGCAGTTGGAGGACAGAAAGAAGAGGAGGAGCCCAGGATCAGGATCAAGGAACGGTGGCTGATCTCAGAAATCATTGTAAGTTGATTTGTATTGAGGTTAATGAAAAAGATACTTTTCCCATCCCGAACACATAAATCTCGTCTATGATATTTGATTAGTGTTTTATCTCTAACCCCCTAGTAGATCAGTAGCATGCATGTATATTTTGTCTTGTTTGCAGGAAAGCTTTGTGGAAGGAGCAGCAGCAGCAAGGAGAAAACAATTCAACGGAGGATCTACTTCAACCTTCAGTAAAAAAGGTTAGTTCATTCTTCTTGCGTTTGTCTGAGAAAAGGGGTTGAGATTTTGGGTAGAAGGTTAAAAGTTAAATCTGAAGGGTCATGATCTGCGTATAAGCTTAGAACCCTAGCTTATTGGTCCGTAGGGTAGATTACCCCACAACAGAATTGGCGACTCCACTGGGGATCGTCTTACTCTTAGGGTTTCCGGACTTGGTAGTTCAAAGAATTAAGTTTCAGTTTCTTTGCTTATTTTGTTTTCTGTTAGTCAAAAGCTAGCAGGGAACCTGGTTATCAATACCAGTTTTCCTTGACTGACGCTTGACTTTTTATTTTTTCGAGACACACAGAGGTACCCGCGGCCTGCAGAAGCCCTGCCCGCGGGTGACCCGCGCCCTAACCTTCTACAGCGCGCGGATATCCGCGTCCTGTGGTGGTTTCAGTAGCGTGTAGTGATCAGGAAGTTTAAGAGGCAATCCCCTCTTCCCCTGTCAGAAGTTTATCTTCTCAGGGGGCTTTCTGGATCCTGTTTGGGTCTGAATTGGTTTATTGTCTTGTGTTTCAGTCTTTCTTGTTGTGTGTTTCTTCACATTGGATTTTCTTTTTTGTAAATTTGTTTTTTTTGTTGAAGTAGAGAGCATCTCAGCCTGTCAGAGACTCTGGTTATCAATACCAGAAGCCTTTTTCAGGACTAGACTGTCTGTGTTTAATTTTTGCTCAGCTTTTAGACATACTCGCGACCTACTTAAGCGTAGCCCGCAGATACCCGCGGCCTGTTTAAGCTTAGCCCGCAGATACTCGCGTGCTGTCTTGGTGACAGTCGCGGGTCTGTTAGGAAGCTTTTCATCTTGGGTGGGGCAGTCATCTCCTCCTGTGGTGAAAAGAGCCCCTCTCAGGGGTTTAGAGTCTGGGACTGCACAATCAGCAGGCTAGGGCATTCCTCCCTTGGCTTGTGCTTGTGATTTGAATTTTTTGCATAGAAAAAACAAAAGTGAAAAATATTTATTTCATAGTTTAGGTCAGTAGCTCGGAAAGAAGTTTTTGTTGTATAAGTTTTTCAGTACAGTTCGAAACATAAGTAACTCACAAATCTGAGTAAAAATTCTGTAGGATTGCTGCTTGAAAATCTTGTCATACTTGAAAAGAAAAAGACTCTTTTTGGAAAAGTTGTTGGTTTTGCATTTTAGAAAAAGGTTGTTTTCAGCATTTCTGTGCATTTTGCTTTGAGTCTGTTTTACACACCATCAGTTTCGCTTCCGCACCTTGAGATTTAAAAATCCCATTAAAAGCAACGCTTAATAAAATCAAGTAGACTTTTCTGTTTGTAGGGTGCACACATTAGCTCAGGATAGGGCCTTGGAATAGGTTGGAGAGTAAATTATACAAGGCCACCCAAAACAAACATTGGAGTCTGTCATTTAGGGAGTGTAGAAGTCCAGTTACTGAAAGTTATTCAGGACCCCCCTCTAACACAGGGGCTAAACACGAGGTCGCGTAAGGAAAGGCAGCGGAGATAACCCCTCCAAAGCTGGACCGAACGTGGTGGAGAACACATATAAAGGATCTGTTAAGGGATTCCGTCGATAGCATTTTCCACGGAGCTTCGTGGGTCTCGAATCCGTTCGAGGTCCTCAGTCGTCTTCCGGAACACTTTCTCTCGATACCCTTGACAGGTTTCGGGTTTGATACCCTGCTCATTGTGGTCTTCGGACTGTCGACTGTACCCGCCTGATAGCTGTTCACGTGCTGGCAAACTAGTTGCCTATCTTTTCTAGGGACTTACATAGGTGATTGCGGGGGTATACCGCGGTACCTAGAGCGGACTTCGGACCAACACTTTGTAGAGTAGACCCGGAG
>SNQJ01S0202406.1:0-16804 GCA_010110895.2 Picea sitchensis | reverse complement strand
CCCCTTCGGCGTGCCCCTTCTCCCTACAATGTTTTTGGGTTGTTGTTATTAAAAGTCTTCTATTTTTCAAGCCTCTGCAATCATAGCAAGGGCAATAAAAATTTTCATCACCCCTCACCTCTAATGCCACTCTTAACTGAGCAAGCTTCCAAACATTTTCGTTCATTGCGACAAATCCTTGTCCTAACAAGTAATTGTCTTACCTACACCATACCAAACATTAAGTTGTCAATATTTTATATTTTGGCTACTCCTTTCGATTATGATATGTTAATTTACAGTGACCTACATATTTATAATAAGGTCAACATCTTTATAATAAGGTGATCATATGTGTAGAGGATCAACATCATAAAGACATAGATAGCATCTTTATAATAAGGTTATATGTGTACAAATGTTTTCTTTATATAATGACGACGTATACACCTAACATAAGTTTAGGGTTAGTGTTTATGTATCTTATTAGTCCCTGCTAAAGCAGGGAATATAGCAATCAATTACTATCATTTCACTAATTAGGGATGAGTTTCAAGAGCAATTCCATATCTTTATCAATGAAAAGAGAGAGAGATTATAGCTACAATTGAAGGGAAAAGGGTATGTGGATTCCATAAACCTAGAATATTATGGAATCCACATACCCTTTTCCATAGAATAGACTAACTATATCCAAAAACCAAAGACATGAAATATGGTATAACTACACATTTTATATAAATATATTATCAAGGAAAAAATAAGCTAAATGCAATTTGGACATTTGAAAAAAAAAATACAAGTTAAATGAGTACATCAATAAAAAATAACATACTAACCTTGCAAGTTCAAAATCTGAGCTATGTAGATCGAGAATTGGATTTGTTCAACCGGTGGGTGACGGAAAAATAAACAGCTCAAACAAAAGCCAAGAACAGTGTCGCAACTATAGCAATTGTGTTGCAAAGTCTCTTAAAGTCACGTATATATAGATAAAATAGTCAACTAGTCGTTAACACCGACCAATGAGATAGACAAAATTTTCATTGCTATTGCCATGCAAGTTTGTCGCTATAGCGACGAAAATCCCGACTAGGTTAAATTAAGATTTCTGTCGATATTGCAATGAACTTTCGTGGTAGTAGTGACGAAAATCCTGCCCTGTTTAAAAAAAATATGAAACTAGTGGAAGCGTGGAAAATTTTCATGGAATAATCCGCCCATATGTAGTAGTGATGGCTCATCCCGGAGTCATGAAGATGAGGACTGACCTTAAGCCCTTATTCATCTCGAAGGGATAAAGAAGGACATCGTCAATTGCATGGAGATATTTCTATAAGGTTCGCAGGTGAAGGCTGAATGTAGACATCCGACAAGATTACTACAACCACATGCATTTATAGAATCGAAATGGGAGGTCATTTTGATGGATTTCATTGTTGGATTGCCACTGATGGTAAGGAGACACAACTCAATTTTTGTGGTAGTCGACACTCTAACGAAGAGTGGTCATTTTATTCCTGTGCATACGATGTATCAGGCACCTAACATAGCTAGAGTTTTCATCAGTGAGATTGTGAGGCTGCATGGCATGCCTAAGAGGATTATATCAAATAGAGGATCGGTGTTCACAGGATGACTTTGGACTGGTTTCCAAGAGGCCTTCGGAACCCAACTTAACTTTAGTACCATGTATCACCCGGAGACAGACGGGTAGACTGAAGGAACAAACCAATTCTTGGAGGATATGTTGCGTATGTACATTATGGACCAACAAAAGAGTTGGGAAGATTTCTTACCACTAGTAGAGTTTGCATACAACAATAGTTATCAAAGCACCATTAAGATGGCGCCTTTCGAGTTTCTTTATGGGCGACCGTGTCAGACACCTTTGAGTTCGGATCAGCTTGAGGATAGGGTCCTAGTGGGACCTGAAGCAATCTAATAAATGGAAGCAAAAATGAAAAAAATAAGACAAAGGATCAAGGAAGCGCAAGATAGGCATAATATTTATGCCAATGCGCATCGTGTCGATCATAGTTATGAAGTTGGTGATCGAGTCTTCTTGCGGGTGAAACCACATAAGAGTTCGATCAAGTTTGGAAAGGGTGATAAACTCTCTCATAGGTTAGTGGGACCCTTCGAGATTGTGGAAAGGAAGGGGCCCTTGGCCTATCGACTAGCCTTGTCTGATTCTTAGAATGTATGCACGATGTTTTTCACGTATCTGTTTTGAGACATTATATTAGTGATCCTACACATGTTATTGACATGAGTTCCTTGCAGGTATATGATGAGGGTGCGCTCACGGTAGAGCCAATCTGCATCCTGGACCATTTCATTCGACAGATACGCCGTTGGACAGTAGATCAGGTCAAGATCCAGTGGGACAACTATATTCCACACTCGGCGACCTGGGACGACGCATATGATATGCGTCAACAATTTCCATTTTTGTTTGATAACTAGACATATGATAGAGGGATGCACTTTATTTTTGGCACTTTTATACTGTGAAACTTCGAGACAAAGTTTAAAACAAGAGGGGGTGTATGTAACATCCCTCCCTTTCACACACTGAGTGGACTTCTTCTTTGAGGAAACTTCCGTGCAAGTGATTCGAGTCGTTATACTATTGGTTGTTTTGATTATGATTATGAGATATTGTGGATTTGATGATATGTTATTTTTCCATATTTACATATACAAGTTCTATAAACTGAGTTCTCTTGAGTGTGTAGGACTTTGGATGTTGAGGATGTCGAGGCATCAATGAAACCCCTTGGACTCTGGATCGAGTCAGGGAGTGGATTGTTAGGGTTTGAATGTTTTTGTTGTGACATGTACATATGATTAGATATTATGATGTTGATTGTTATTGATGACATGATTCATTGATGGATGCAGGCTGACGATATCTTTCCAATGAAACCACAGCCTACTAGCACTCCTGCCATGGCTCGAATTGTAGGTTAACGATTACCTAGTTCGAGAAGGCCCACAATGCCGTGAGGGAAGACTGTGACAGTCGCTCACGATGATTCTAAGGGGCGCACAATAAGGTATGGTCCTTATTCCTTAGAGGCCCTTAGTCTCCCACAAGATCACCTAACGGAGTATTGACTCCAGGGGTTTGACATCTACCAAATTCAGTCAAGGGGCGAGTGGCACCCTTGGAGCATGTAGTGCGTCTTGAAGGGAATGTCACGCGAATACAATGGAAAGAGGCAAGTGGCACCCTTGGAGCATGTGGTGCATCCTGAAGGGCACGTCGTGATTTTAAATGGTAAGTTAATAAACCTAGTGCCTAGAAAATTATGCCTCTTTAGGACCTGGTCGGCCTTAAAATGAATGACGTGATAAGTAAATTTTAATTACAATTTTTCCCTTAAAAACCGTCGCCAAGCCTAGTGAATTTAAAACCTAGGTCTAAGTAGAACATGTGGATAAAGAAAAACTAAATAAACATGTAACAAGAAGGGGGGTAAGAAATTCAAACTTTAATTATTAAAGTAAAAATTATAATGGAGGATTAAATTTATTAAAAGGGCAAATGGTTGTTTTTATCTACACTTGCTAAATTGATTTTTAGTTAAAAAGGAAAAAGGGGGAAACTTAGAAGAAAAGGAAACTTGAAGAAAAGGAAACTTAAAGAAAAGGGGAAACTTAAAGAAAAAGGGGAATGTCCAACTTAGTAAGGAATCTAGCCTATGAAACTTTCTATTTATGAACTAAACTAGGAATTAAGTAAGGCGTAAGTCATTTAAGAATTGTAACGGAATAATGGGACATCGAGGAGCATTTTTAGGAATGCTATTAGGTGGGTGAGGGAAATAGACAAATTTAATTAATTAATAGAATCATTTTTCTGGTGCAACTAGGGGATCGGGCGACGTGTACGGGGGAGGTTTTTCCTAATTAAATAAATGAAAAAGGAATCTAATGAGGGTTTGGGAAACTAATGACTAAGAAACTCTATAAAAGAGATGTCAGAGGAGGAGTATGGAACAACTAGCTTGTGTAACGTTACACTGCTAAAATTTCATATTGACTGAACTTTCTCTTGTGGGAGTTGGGATACCCAACTTGGGTAACAAGTGGTAGCTTGACCTTGCGAGGCGAGTTGGGTGCTAGCATTCTCTAGTATTGTGTGTGTGGCCCCTTTGTGGCTTGGGGGGCTCAGGGGGAAGAAGAGTACCCCTAGCATTGGTTGGGAGGTATCAATGAGGTCTCATCGGTCGGCAAGTCGGAGTTGGATGGAGCACGAACGTGGGACAATCACTTCTAGTTCTTCACATTTTGTTATAGTGTGCATGTGCATAATTTGTAATAAATAATAGCTCAATTTCTTGTTCATGCATTTCTTTATTGTCGAAGGCTCACTTGCGTAGATGTTGTTAAAATAAAAATAATCGTTTAGTTATGCATATGAATTTCTATCTAGGCGATAGTGCATCGTGTGAAATTGCAAAAGGGTAACTAAATTTATGTTTCTAATATTTTTTTTATTACTGTGTTTTATTGTGGTTTCTGGTTCTGGTTGGTATTATTACTGGGTTGTATTATTACTGAGGAAGACTGTGTTTTGGTCTTGGATCATTATTTTATTTTACTCTGCATTTTTATTGGTTTTAATACAAAGAAATTGTGTATTTGTCTTATGTTCCTTTATCCTTTAAGTTATTAGTTCATGCCTGAGCAGTCGGCCAGGAGCCGAATCTATTGAATTTCACTCCAGTGTTAAAGATTTAGATTCAAATGCCCTGCTTTCCTGTGCATGGATAATAAGTGAAGGATAAATTCTCTGCCCAACAAATTCCTTATTGTGTACAACGAAAATGCTTCTTTATTCTCTTCGATTAATGATGTTTTAACATGGGTCGTTCCTTTTTTGAATAATACAACGTTTCATTGGTATTTGATATATGTTGTTTTATAGTATGCGTATTCACATTTCCCCCTTAAATCTCAGTGTCTTTTGTCTTCTGTGCCTTCCTTCTCCACAACAATTTTGTGGAGAAGTTTGAACAATAGGATTTTGATTTAGGAGCCGAGGATTCCTACCTTAGAATGTTCCTTATTCCTTGGATAGCTATTAACCTGTAAGTTCTTATTCCTTGAGCCTATGATACCTGTAAGCAAGGACCATCTTTGGTATCAGCGACTCATGGCCTTGCTTCCCCTAGTTAGATCATTATATGTAGAGAGAAGAGAGGGGAATAAGTGCTCGATCCACCTTTCATGCAATAACTCGCTTAGAAGCATATATGTATCTAAAAAGCTAACAACTTCCCAATCCCGATTTCCCTTCATCCGGATATGATTTCGTTTGGAACATGCTTATGCACAATCAATCTCCTCTCTCTTCTGATTTCCTCATTCCCCTTTGATTTAACCCTTGATCTTCCAGCGAGATGCAAAAATCGCACAACGATTAGCTAGATCTTGTCTACGTTCTTGGGTTTTTACACAGTTTTTATTTTAAAAACCCTCACCCGCCTTCGATACATCACTATTTGAATTCGTATCCATGGCTCCAAGTTTGATAGCCTTTGCGTAGGAACTCAAGAGGCCCGGGACTGAGCATGATTCAATTTAGAAACTACTTTTCAGCATGTTCTTTCTTAGTAACTCATGGATATATATATTTATATGACTTGAAGAGTGGGAAATTGATGTAAGTAAGTAGTTTCTCTTTCCCCCTTAGTATGAGATGTATGCCTTAGTATGAGATGTATGATTATGTTAAGGTCAAAGTCCTTGCGTCTTTGGTTCTATTGCCAAGGGATTAATGTCTGGTTCTATTGCGCATTGAAATTTCGATGTTGCGCAAATGGATTAAAGGTTGGTTTCTAGTGTGCCTTTGATAGTATTAAAGTATGAGTTATTTAGATCAGGTTTTCCTTGTTCCTTGAATTTAAATGATGAATTAGTCCCTTGCACGCACCCAAATATATGTAATACTCGTTGATTGGATTGGGGTTCTTACTTAAAGTTGATTCACAAGGTTGTAAAAAAAACACTCTTATCATGTTGTTGAGAGATACTTAGTTATATTTAATATTTATAGTTGAGCTACAACTGTTGGGTCATGGAACACTTGAATTAATGTTAATACATGTTTAATTAACGATTAGATCACCTTTGCGCCATAAGCAAATTGATGAGGTTGATTGATTTAGTAACTAGAATACTCTAGTGCCTTGATCTTGTGAATTTTGAATGTTTTAGAATTTATTATCTTGTGTCGTTACTTATATGGATTATGATTGTCGGATTTTAGTTACTCTTGCATCATTGAATAATTCAGTATATGAATAATCAAGTGAATGGTTGCTTGCACACCCTAGATTTAATGTTGACATAACTCGTCTTAAATGAGGATTATTATGGAACGCTTCATTGATGTCTAACTGCGTTCTTTAATTGATGTTTAAATTACCTAACACAACCATAAAGGAATGAAAAGAATAATAATAAAAAAAAAAACTTTTACTGGTTGTACGTCACTTTGTTGTCATAACAGCGGGGTCGTTACAGTCATGTTGAGCATATGGTTTGAAATATGATCTTGGTGATCTTTGCATGAGTTACATATGGATGAGAGTGGAACTAGTTTCATGGATGAGACAATGATTGGTTGGACAAGTTGTTGTGATGGTGATCGGTTGGGCAGGTTTTTGTGATAGTGATCGGTTGGATAGGTTGATGTGATAGTGATAGTGACAATGACAGTAACAATGATAGTGACAGTGGCAGTGACAGTGGAAGTTCTTGTGGTAGTGACAGTTGGTCTACACTTATATTTCAAGGCAGCAAGATGGGGCCAGAAAATGGGATTGTAGCCACATTTCGATTGGTTCCATAGAATCAGGGAGTTGGAGCTTCCTTCAGGTTGGAGCTTGAGAACTAGGTGGTTGGTGCCGTAGAACCTAGGGGGTTGTAGTCTCCTTCTGGTTGGAGCTAGAGAATTCAGGGAGTTGTAGCTTCCTTGAGCTTGGAGCCTATAAATAGGGGATTGTAGCCTCCTTCTAGTTGCAGCTGGAGAATTGGGAAGTTGGTGCTTCCTATGAATGAATTCTTGATATATATAAGAAAACATTATTGGGTTTTCTCCCATTTGGGTTTCCACATAAATACTAGTGTATTGTGTTCTTGATGTGATGTTGATGTGATGTTTCTTATAATTACATGGTTATGATACATATATTGAATGCAATCATAGATGATACATTGATGATAAACTATTGAACATTGTTGAAAAAGTGAAAGAATATATATTGTGGTTAAAAGTGGTATAAATTTCTCATACTGATTCACCGTCGCCCCCCACCCCCACCCCTCTCAGTNACAGTAGATTCCTTTAGGTTGGAGCCTGTAAATAGGGGGTTGGAGCCTCCTTCTAGTTAGTGCTGGAGAATTTGGAAGTTGGTGCTTCCTATGAATATATTCTTGATATACATATAAGAAAGCATTTCGTGGTTTTCTCCCATTTGGGTTTCCACATAAATTCTAGTGTACTATGTATTTGATGTGATGTTATTTCTTATGGTTATATTCTCATGATATATTGAATGCAAACATATATAATATATTGTTGATAAAATTGAGTTTTACATATTGTGTTTAAAAGTGGTAAAAGTGATAAATAGTTATTCACCCCCCCCTCTCAGTATTTCCAACATTAATACTACTCCAATTCCTTATCTTGATGCACCATATTCAACTATAAATGTTTTACCAAAATCAGTTGTTTCCAATACTGGTGTAGAAGATATGGCATCCTTTAAGAGTGAGAATGCCATGGTAGCCTCTTCCTTCCATACAAATGGATTTTCCTTCAAGAGAGATGTGAGTGGGCCTGCAATGCATGTATAATTCTTAAAAAAAAATCGATAATATCATAAAACACCCAAAAATACTATAATACTATTGATTTTCTTATGAACATGTCATTTTGTAATAGCATCTTGGATATTTTGAGGATCCTCCTTAACCCCTTCCCTTGAAACAATGTGACCCAAATACTCTACTTCTTGTTTCCCAAAAGCACATTTGGATATTTTTACATATAATTGATTGTTCTCAAAAAAATTTAGAACTTTATCCACATGTTTAATGTGGCCTTCTCATTATTTTCTATAGATAAGTATATCAACAAAGAAAACCAACACAAACTTTCTAAGTTGTGGTAAAAAAAAAATTGTTCATAAGAATTTGAAAAGTAGAAGGAGCATTCATTAACTCAAATGACATGAACAAGAACTCACAGTGGCCTTCATGTTTTCTCAAAGATGTTTTGGGAAAGTCTTATTTTCTTAATTTGGTTTGGTGGTATCCTGATTTAAGATCTAACTTTGTAAAATGCACCACTCCATGAGGTTCATCTAATTGTTCATCAACAATTGGAATAGGGAATTTATCATTGTTGGTGATTTTGTTTAGATCTCTATAATCATGACACATCCTCCAAGAATTATCTTTTTTCCTCACCATAAAACCTAAAGATGAAAATGGACTCCTGCTTGGTTGAATAATACTTGAATCCAACATTTCTTGTACCATTTTATCAATCTCCCCCTTTCGCTAATGAGGATATATATATATATATATATATATATAATTAGGAGGAGTAATTCCAGGTATGAGTTCATTTTTATTTTCAAGATCCTTATATGGAGGTATCCCTTTGGGGATTTATTGGAACACCCTATGGTGCTTTTCCAAGGTGCATTTTAATTCCTCTAGAATATTTTTATCTTCTTCTTTTACTTCCATAGAATAAAATCTCACCACAAATCCCCTACTACCCTTTTTTAAGATATTTTCTATTCTATGAGAGTTGATGACCTAAGAAGGTGAATATTTTAACCCTTTGAGATCATATTGAATTCCTTCCAATTAAAATCTCACGAATACTTCCTTATAATTTGTAGAAGTTGTACCTAATGTTCTCAACCATTGAATCCCAATAAAAACATCTACACCTCCAATGGGAATGACATACATTAGTTTTTCTAAATTATATTCCCCATACTAATTTTAATTTCATGGCATATTCATCCACAAACAATGCTACCACCATAACAACCAAAACTTGATAAATTGTCACAAGATACACAAAGCAATTGAGGCTCTTTTCTAATCTTGCATTAATGAAGTTATGGGTACTCCCTAAATAAATAATCACTATGACCCTTTTCTTCTTAATGCATCCTTCAATCTTAATGGTGTGAGGGGCTGACAAACATTCCAATGCATGAACAAATATTTCACACATGTCATTATTGTTCATAATTTATACATATTTTTCCTACTCTTATAAGTTCACAAGTTCTTCTTCATCCATTTGTAAAGATGAATCCATTTCCTCTTCATCATTATTCTCCAAGGTGAATAAATTTTTTTATTGACATTTATGCCATTTTGACCATTTTTTATTACAACCAAAGCATAATATGTTTTCTCTGGATTCCTCCATTTTCTTAGGTGATATTTGATTAGGTTGAGGTAGGGTTTCCCTATGAGCCCCAAATGCATCTTTGATTATTTCTTATGTTCCAATGGTATAATTGTGTGTATCTATATTCTTGGCTTAAATACGATGAGAAAATTGTATAGCCTCCATAATATTTTTAGGATGTTTTAAGAAAATCTCATGTTTAATGTCTTCCTTTAATCCACCCATGTAATATTCCAATAGACGTTCCTCTCTTATGTTATATTCCCTTGTGGCCAACACTTGAAATTATGAATTATAATCTTCAATATCACCTAAGTGCTTGATTCTTGTCAATTGACTAAAGTAGCTTTGTTTCCAAACTTCTTCATATTGTGCTTCTAAGTCTCTTGTAAATAAACTCCAATTATAATGATAAGAATGGGGTTTCCTTTTAAGTACCCATCATCACTGTTGATAGGGTTTTATCACAGAGTACAAGGTTTCTAAGTAGGTCCTTTGCTTATAATCAACAATATTATGCAATTCAAAGTATTGCTCTATTTGGTTCACCCATGTAAAAACTTATGCTCCATCAAACTTCTTTAATTCAACATTGGGAAATTTGAAACCCTTATGAACCCATCCATAATTAGCTCCACTATTATATTAAATCTATCTCAAAATTAATTACTATTGGAAATATGTTTATCATGAAAACTACATTTAGTTTCATGAGTCTCTTCAATCACACTATCACTTTTAGGAAGCCTCCCATCTAGGGTTTGGAAGATGGAATTTTGTAATTTTTCCTTCCTTTGATTCGTCAATATTTTCATTTCCTTTTTAAATGTTTCTTGGGAATGTGAGGAATCCACAAGTTTCAACACACTTCCACTCATTTAATCAACTTGTTTATTCAATTGGGATAACCTATTTTCAAATTCTTCACTTTCTCCATACATCATGTGTGATCTCTATGAAGGTTTACCAGGAGCAAACTTTCTTGAAGGACCTCTTAATATTGGATAAAATAATAATACCACTATTTTTTTTTATCTTTATCACATTTTTTAAATCACCAAAATAATATATTCCAATCAAAAGCTATTCTAATTGTAAGTTATACCTTTAAAACCCTAATTGGGAGATTGTCTTGCCGGTCGACCTTTTTCCTTATGTCTCTATGAAATTCTGACCCTTTTGAGTCTAAATTTTTCATTTATAGTAATCTAATGTTTCTTGTCTTCAATTCCATAGGTATGGCCAAAATTTGATGTTCCAAGTGAAATTTATGGTAGCTTCTTCAAAACTTGTTGATTGTGTTTCCCTTTCTGGAGAACGAGATTGTACTAAATGGCACATATCCAATATTTTAGATCTATTTATGAAATTTTCACCTGAAATACTATGGTATGTATTATTTCTAAAGAAACTAGTGGCACTCAGTTTGGACTTTTAAAACTTCAAATATAGTACTTCTACCAAAAAAACATGTTTGAGACTAGTTTTAGGACTAGTCAAATAATGCTAATTTCCACAACATGTATCTCAGAAAGTAAAATGATGAAAATATTGAATTTTTTTCACAAATACTTCACTATGTTTCCTTGGGATTTTGAAAATTTCACAATATGAACTTGTTGAGGCCTCAAAACCTTCCCCAAGCTAGTGGTCTTTGAGCCCCTCCTAAGATTTTTCCAACTCATATCCTTTGATGTCACGCCCATTAGCCAAGTCTTTTGATTTTTTAATAGTTAATCATTTGTTGTTTTAACTAGATGACTGATATTTGATTTCCTATTGATTTTGATTTATGTCATGTTGCAGTCAATATTTGGTCTGGCAATAGTCTTGTCAATTAATGTGCTTGTGTCAGAAAGAGTCTTTATTGAGCTTAATGTACCTTCATGTATGTTCTGCGCCTCTTGATTCAATGACTAACCATGACCATGAAAGTGTCATTTATTATTATATGTGTTGATTTTGGCATCTACATTTATGTCATTTTGACCATTTTTTATTACAACCAAAGCATAATATGTTTTCTCTGGATTCCTCCATTTTCTTAGGTGATATTTGATTAGGTTGAGGTAGGGTTTCCCTCTGAGCCCCAAATGCATATTTGATTTGTGCATATGTTCCAATGGTATAATTGTGTGTATCTATATTCTTGGCTTAAATACGACGAGAAAATTGTATAGCCTCCATAATATTTTTAGGTTGTTTTAAGAAAATCTCATGTTTAATGTCTTCCTTTAATCTACCCATGTAATATTCCAATAGACGTTCCTCGCTTATGTTATCTTTCCTTGTGGCCAACACTTGAAATTATGAATTATAATCTTCAATATCACCTAAGTGCTTGATTCTTGTCATTTGACTAAAGTAGTCTTGTTTCCAAACTTTTCCATATTGTGCTTCTAAGTCTCTTGTAAATAAACTCCAATTATAATGATAAGAATGGGGTTTCCTTTTAAGTACCCATCATTACTGTTGATAGGGTGTTATCACAAACTACAAGGTTTCTAAGTAAGTCCTTTTCTTATCATCCACAATATTATGCAATTCAAAGTATTGCTCTATTTGGTTCACCCATGTAAAAATTTATGCTGCATCAAACTTCTTTAATTCAACATTGGGAAATTTGAAACCCTTATGAACCCATCCATAATTAGCTCCACTATTATATTAAGTCTATCTCAAAATTAATTACTATTGGAAATATGTTTATCATGAATACTACATTTAGTTTCATGAGTCTTTTCAGTCACAGTATCACTTTTAGGAAGACTCGCATCTAGGGTTTGGAAGATGGAATTTTGTAATATTTCCTTCCTTTGATTCATCAAGATTTTCATTTCCTTTTTAAATGTTTCTTGGGAATGTGAGGAATCCACAAGTTTCAACACACTGCCACTCATTTAATCAACTTGGTTCTTCAATTGGGATAACCTATTTTCAAATTCTTCACTTTCTTCACTTTCTCAATACATCATGTGTGATCTCTATGAAGGTTTACCAAGAGTAAACTTTCTTGAAGGACCTCTTAATATTGGATAAAATAATAATACCACTATTTTTTTTTAACTTTATCACATTTTTTAAATCACCAAAATAATATATTCCAATCAAAATCTATGTTAATTGTAAGTTATAACTTTAAAACCCTAATTGGGAGATTGTCTTGCCGGTCGACCTTTTTCCTTATGTCTCTATGAAATTCTGACCCTTTTGAGTCTAAATTTTTCATATGTAGTAATCTAATGTTTCTTATCTTCAATTCCATAGGTATGGCCAAAATTTGATGTTCCAAGTGAAATTTATGGTAGCTTCTTCAAAACTTGTTGATTTTGTTTCCCTTTCCTGAGAACGAGATTGTACTAAATGGCACATATCCAATATTTTAGATCTATTTATGAAATTTTCACCTGAAATACTATGGTATGTATTATTTCTAAAGAAACTAGTGGCACTCAGTTTGGACTTTTAAAACTTCAAATATAGTACTTCTACCAAAAAAACATGTTTGAGACTAGTTTTAGGACTAGTCAAATAATGCTAATTTCCACAACATGTATCTCAGAAAGTAAAATGATGAAAATATTGAATTTTTTTCACAAATACTTCACTATGTTTCCTTGGGATTTTGAAAATTTCACAATATGAACTTGTTGAGGCCTCAAAACCTTCCCCAAGCTAGTGGTCTTTGAGCCCCTCCTAAGATTTTTCCAACTCATACCTTTGATGTCACACCCATTAGCCAAGTCTTTTGATTTTTTAATAGTTAATCATTTGTTGTTTTAACTAGATGACCGATATTTGATTTCCTATTGATTTTAATTTATGTCATGTTGCAGTCAATATTTGGTCTGGCAATAGTCTTGTCAATTAATGTGCTTGTGTCAAAAGGAGTCTTTATTGAGTTTAATGTACCTGCATGTATGTTCTGCACCTCTTGATTCAATGACTAACCATGACCATGAAAGTGTCATTTATTATTATATGGGTTGATTTCGGCATCTACAAGACATGGGTTGGCTTTGAATTGAATTTCTAAAAGGAATCGGTGCTCCTATCACATACTCAGTGTTTGGTTCTCCAAATGTTCGCTAGTTGTTTTCATGGGATAATATTTCTCAGCCACTCACAGATGACCTTAGTTCCAATGGATATATTGAGAGCATATATATAAATATATGAATTGACATAATTGAATTCAAGGGAAGCCATAGTGAGAAATGGGCCCAGAATTTTATTAAAAAATGTCTTTGTTCGTAATTTTGGGTACTAGTCAAAGTGGATTTTCACCTCTAAAACAGACCAGCTATATGTTTTGTGATACTATGAATCCAACGTCGTTGACGAAATCGAAATCTGAGGTCCATAAGTGTTGAAACGATGATCAAATATTTCTCATCAATCAAACCTCATTAATCATGCAGCCACTAAAGTGCTTGAATGAAGTGGTACATTCTCTCACTAGAAACCTCTCTCTATTATTTATGCATCGCAAAAAAGGACGCCTCAATCAAACATCTTATGAGAAATTTATGGACTTTTGAATTCAGGCTATTATTGTTCCAGTGTCAACACTATCCCTTAATTTCTTTACCTCTATTCTGAAGTCGTTATTCTAAGAAAATAAATTGGGCCCTTTTTTCAAAGTCCTTGCCTCTACAAACTTGAAAAATTATTGTGTGTAAAATGCTCAAGTTCAAATTTCATTTCCTTTCCCTCTAAACTTGAGCATCTTAGTAAAATAAATATCTAGTGCGCTAACCAATACATATAGTATCGACGAGAAATCCAATTTTTTCACTGATACACTAGTCAAGAATTTGTATCTCCGACCGATACAACACATATTGGCGAGAGATCCACATTTTGGGTCGAAACACCATGGAACTACCTATCATATTTTCACCATAAAGTTTAACTCTGAGATCTGTTTTGCACTCTCCTTATACTAATGGCAAGGTCTCACCAAGATATAAAACTTCCTAGTTATAAGTTTTAAGAGATTCCTCATAATTAGTCTTATATTTTCAATATTAAATCCAGGCATATTGTCAACAAACTAGGAATTGAGAGAACAACATTTCAATAGGGATGTATGTGAAATAACCATCAAAGGGACCAGAGATCGAGCTTCGAAAAGTACTAGTATCGAAATAATATCATACATAGGAGTCTGAATACATGAACTGTAAAATAGTGAACTACAAAAACATGGATTCTCTATGTCAAGACAAGGAGGATCTACTAGTATGCAACTATTCCATTGAAAATATGATCTATGGAAAATGATGATATTCCAATAAAAATAGTAGCAACTAAGAAGAAGAGTAAGGACGAAGAAGAAGCTAAATGAAAGAGTAAAGAAGACGAAGTAGTAGCAGGAGTAGAAAAAGTTGAAGTAGCAACAGTAACTACATAATAAAAGAAGAGAGAAGAAGCAGTAGCCACAATAGAGGCTGAATAGATAAAGAATAATTTGAAGCTACTGCTGAATGAGAAGCTCAAAAGAGAAAAGAGGAAGAAGAGATAAAGATAAAAGGGAAGCGCAGGATCAAAATTCAAATCTATATATTTTATCTTTTATTTTTCATAAATTAGGAAGAAACATAATGTGGAAGGTGAAGAGTCTGTAATGGTTTCTTGGGAACCTAAGAAGTCCTAAGGGACAGCTACCAAACTCAACTATATATAAACCCATGATGGCCCACGGACACTAAAACACAAATTCAAAATGTAAATGTAAATGATGTATGACATATTAAATTATTAAAATTTATGCTATCATTATTCCCTCATCATTCCATAGAGGATAAGGACAAAATTTTGCAAATGAAAGGTCAAGAGTCGGGAAGGCGAAATGCCAATAGTAAAGTTGAATTTCAATAAATAGGGGGATTGTGATCGAATTAATGGATTTTGTCTCTTGGATATTTCATGTACTATGGTTGAAACTTTAATGAGAAGAATCATGTTTGGCCAAGCTATTTACTGGAGAACTATGATTCTTTTGTTGCACCAGATGTGGACTATTATGCTACTTTTTTCTTAGCACTAGGGTTGTGTAAGAATGTATGTCGCATTATAGACTATTCTTATGTGTGTTTGTTGTATTATTATTTCAATTCTTTGGGGAATATTTTCTAAATTTGTGAACATATGACTGTAAATGATTCTTTAAATGATATACTAGTCTGGGTTTACAATTATTTACTCGTGTTATTGTATTTTCCATGTGTGAACTATTTTTCGAGCCTCTTATAAGAACATTTGTGGTTTTGTGTTAAATTTTTTTTTATAGTTTCATCTAGATGCATGAATTTTCATCTTAGGTTAATTTCATTCTACTCTTTAGGCTATAACCCATTGCCAGTAGATCGGGCTGCAATAAGCAAAATCCAAACCAATAATGGTTGTTGGAATAGAATCTAGAGGGGTTCCCTACTCCAAATGGTGTGAGGTATAATTGGGATTTGTAACGGGGGGTAACCTCTACTATTTATCAAGTTCACACAGGTCGTGTCAACAAAACCTTTTTGAAAAAACATTTTATCAAAAATTCCAAAACGTCTCATTTGAAACTAATTTTAGGACTAGTGACAAACCCTAACTTCCATAGGATATATCTCAGAATGTCTAATGAAAACGTACTAGAATTTTTTTAAAAAGTACCTCTATATGTTTCCTCGGGATCATGAAATCTTCACAGTCTTAAAACTTTATGAAAAATAGTTCTAGCGAAAATTCCAAGATAACTTGTTTGAAACTTATTAAGGACTAGTCACAAACCCTAAGTTCCATAGGATGCAACTCACAAAGTATAATGAAACAATACTTGTAATTTTTACTAGACATACTTTAATATGTCTCCTCAGTATCCTCAAAATTTATTTATCTGAAGTGTCCCTAAAAACAATTATGGCCATAATTCCAAGATTTTTTTATTGAAGGAGTGAAACCTTGTTGCATTTTGGCACCCATGTTGTCACTGTTTATGGAGAATGAACTCCTATAGTCCTGTTGACGGGCGAAAGTGACCATCCATCAATTGGAAGAGCGAGTCCAGTCTGGGGTTGTCTAAATAACCCAAGCCGTTTGGTGTAACTCGTTCTGACGGGTTTAATGGCTCCGTTAGCCAATCTAAGAATCCTAAAAGAAACGAATAAAAGAGAGAAATAACTAACTAATTACTAAACGCACTATATATATGTACATATGTTCAAATGTAACTATAGTAGTTGTATTTAAGCAAGAGATATACAAGTCTCATTTATTTACATGATTTACAAGATGCAAGTTTTAATCGAAACTTACGAAAATTGATGTAAAAAATGATTGCTTCTAGGAAGTAGATAAATAAAGCACATA
>SNQJ01S0202405.1:0-16768 GCA_010110895.2 Picea sitchensis | reverse complement strand
GGATGTCTATGACTTTTGGCATTCTCGTCTATTGTAAAAAAGCCTCTAGAGCCTCATTGTAATCATCTTCTCACGGATGAGAGTAGCAGCCACATCTCTTCTCAGAGATAAGCTACCAGTGCCCTAGCTAGTTTATTTCCATTATGTCTGTAAGCATATTTCAGTCATTTGTTATTAATGAAATGAAGTCTTATTTCCGTTGCATCTCTGCGTTTATGTGTATTTTTGTATTTCATTGTGTTCCTACATAAATCCGTATCAGTATCAGGCTTGTCCTCATTGCAATCTAAGGCCGACTTCTAGTGCTAACATTTCTGGCGTCGTTGTCGGGGATCCACGAAATTGAAGATTTTCCCTAGGATTGAATGACAAAGCTTTCTGGTTCTGAGGGTGCATCAGAACCTAGTACATATGAGATTACATCTGTGCACCTGGCGAATCCATTGTGGCGACTCCAATGTTTCCACTTCACTGTTTCAGTTGTGGCTACTTTTAGCACACCTGAAAGATGACCCAGAGGAGCTTTCTCGAGAAGGTTTTCAGTAGCTGCTTTCTCAGCTTGAGAAGTTCTTTGGGGTAACGACAATGTTAGGATCTGGCCTTTGATGGTGAACAAAGACCAAACACATTCAAAGTTGTGCATCTTTCACCTGGCGACTCCATGATTAAGGGATCGATTGGCGACTCCGTTGTTTTGAAATGGAAAGGATCCTAGCTCGAAGGTTTGCTCCTTTTGATTTTTCTGTTGTTTCTGGTTTTCCTAATGTTGTCCCTACTGTGGATGAATGGGGCGATTATTTGCCCATATTTAGAGAGCGTAAAGAGGACAACCATGCTCAACATCTCCGTGAGTTTCATGAACTCGCCCATCAGTGGGAGATACATCATGAGGATGTATTATTAAAAATGTTCATGTTCTCATTGGACGGGGATGCCCATGAATGGTATCGATCCTTGCCCCCTGCTAGCATCTCCTCCCTGAGAGAGTTTCATGTAGCTTTCAATAGACATTTTCAAATGTGTTATTCCTCTGAGTTAATTTGTCATAACTATTGTGAGGGGTATAGAGATGGTGTTCAAGACATAGTTCGTTCTTGCGAAAGCTGTGAGGATGAAGGATATTCCTCGGAGGAGTTGATAGAGTTGTTACAATCACTGTCTGCAAGACTAGAAAAATTCGAGGCAAATCGTGCTTGCTGCTCTTATGAAGAAAGCGCAGAGGATTTTCCAGTCCTTGAAGCATATATCCTTGGCATCCCTATTGATGATGATAGCATTGAAGATCTCATGACTGTAGAGGCCTTGCATTTTACTCCTGACGTGCATGTTGTACCAAGCTTCGATGATTATTCGAATGAAGAGCGGCAGAGCCCCACATCACAGTTTGTTGACCAGAGGAGCATCCAGCCTGTGTATGACAACTACAAATCAGATTCTGAGATGGATATGCAGTATTTCCAAGAGAATACTATAAATCCTTATCCTTTGTTCATTAAAGAAGATCATCATGAGGAAACCAACCATCCTGGGTCTGCAGAAGACCCTAAGCAGCATGATGAGGAACAGATTTTTCCCACGGGTCCTGTTTATGATGAATATGAATCTGACCCCTGGGAGAGCCAAGAGTTTGAAGAAGAAGAACCAGAGGAGTAGTAGGAGGTGAAGTTTACCTCCTGTTCAAAGTCGATCAGCGAGCATCCATCACTTGATATCAGTCATCCCCCATCAACTTCTCATCGTCCTGTGCCCACCAGAGACATTCAACCATGCATGAACAATTGCGTAGTAGAGGAGGTTTCCCATCACCCATTTTATGGAGTTTTCCATTGGTCCTATGAGAATGTGAAGGAATACATGGAGTTGTATTTCCTTCATGATTTGCAGCCACCCAGCTTTATCCTAACCTCAGCCTTAGGATGGGAGTTGAAGGATGTAACCATTATGCTTTCGCGGTTGCATCATCTGCTAGTGATCATTGACAGAGTGAAGGAGCTTCCATTCAAGAAGTTACTTGAATGGCTATGGTGGAAGTTTGCTTTCACCTATCCCCATGTAAAGGAATTTATTAGTTTAGGATTGTACATAAATAAGCTCCTTGGAGCATGTGTGTTTATTTTTTATTTCACTTATCGGCATATATTTTTAAGCAGGGTGTTTTAAGATCGACTCCATAGCCCAAGAGAAGGCGACTGGAACTATAGAAGGAGTTCCTAAAGCATTGCAGGGACGACTCTATCCCCCATGGAGCCTAATGTTAGCACCAATTCTTGTAAGGAGGGGAGTTTCTCCCTGGATTCGGGCCCTTGGCGTAAAATGCGAAGAAATGGGGATTAAAAACCCATCAAATGCATTTTATTCAAAGGCTGCAACCATGAGCGTCAAGCGCAGCACATAGAAAAGTTCATTTCAAGCTCAAAATCAAGCGAGCGGGCAAAGAGCAATTTTCAATGGCGAGGATTTTTCATATGGGCAAGATCGACGGTCATCGAGTGTTTGGGGCCATGAATTTGCATGAGGTTTAACATAGTGCAGAGGCCAGAGACAAAGTGGCCATATTCCAGAATTTAATCTGGGTCATTTGATCCTGTGGGGACAGGTGGCACAGATCTGAGCTTTCACAGCTTTGGTCACTAGGAGAGAAGGGAAGAGATGCATCGTGAATCCCTAGTGTGAGAAATATTGAAAGGATCAGTATCATTGATCGACTAAAGATCTCAGTCGTCCAATAAAGAGACACGCGACATGAGATTAAGTCTGGTCGCCATTTCGGTGACCGGGACTTTGAAGGACAGCGGGTCGCTCCTCCACTACATTAGGAATCGCCGAAATGCAATTTGCGAAAGCGCCATGGGGTCTGGCCCACAGTCTTGGCGCCTGGTCTCAAAGTCACAGGGTTGAAAGGAGGGAGGCTATTTAAGTTATGCGCTTGTTGAAAGATGATCTGATCCGTTGATCAAGAAGGGATCTGAGTCGTCGAATCCAGTGTTTCGGAATTTCAATTGTCGGGGTTCTGAGAGACAACGGGTCGCCTCCCCGCATTCACAAAGAGTCGAAATCACGGCTAGCGTCTAGGAACTAGACACACGGTCATGGCTCCTGGGTCGTATGGATGGTAGGGTTGGCGACGTGGGCCTTCCAGGGATTATCATGGCCATCATATTAAGAGTAGATCCGACCGTTGAATTCTGAAGAAGCCTTTCGCAAAGTTTGGGCACAGGGGAAAAGGAAAGGAGGTGCATCGTGGATCCCCGGTGTAAGATTTTTCGACAGTGATCGGGGCCATCGATCAAGGATCAATTTGAGCCGTCCATGTAGAGACGCGTGGTCACAGCCCCAGGTCCCTGTGAGCATGGAGCCGAGAAAGGAGGCTAGCCACAAGAGTGTGATCATCCCCTGTGCACGAGGTCTCGGCCACTTCCATGAAGAGAGCAATTAATGAAGTTTGAGCAGGTTGGTGAAACCTTGGCTCAAGCCATGAATGGAAGGTGTGGGGGGGAGGTTTGAAACATTTAGCTCGAAGTACTCCTGTGCACAAGTCCCCCTGCAAGAGCCATGTCGATCTAATGTCCCTGTCAGACAGAAGAGCCTACACACGCTAGTTTGGAATTTAATGGCTCAGCTACCCTCCTGCTGCCAAGGAGGCAAATTGATCTGAGTATATATACTCAGTTTTCATATTTTGTAAAGATCGATGGTAGAGCTAAGCTCCCAATTGTAAAGCTTTAACGAAGCCTCTGGTTCTTCGGTTATAGACTGGTATTTGAGACTTCTCGTGTAATGGTAGCCAACCTCTTCCTCTTCTTTGTCCTATGAATCTTAGAGCCCGGGCATGGATGATCCAGTTGGGTGTTGTAATGACTATATAATGTATGTTTGATTATATTAGTTTTGCAGCATTTTAAGTTTTTTGAAGTTTCTTGGATCTGAGAGGATCTCATATTTGAGACTTTTCCCTTTTTAAAGGTTGTTGGAAGACCGGATGTCCATAGCAGACTTTATTTCCTTTGTTTTTCCCTCCACTTACTCACCACTATGCAAAATTACTGACTCAAATTAGATCAAGACCTCACCTGTCTTAGTTGTTCCAACCTAGTTTTCTGAGTTAAAACGATATTGTTCTAAGTTTACTTCCATTCGATCACCTTTTATAAACAAATTGTGACATTTAAACTGATGGGTATCAGGCTTGTCCTCATCGCAATCTGAGGCCGACTTCCGGTGCTAACAAGCTGTGAGTGGACTGTGAGAGACCACCCTCTTTTGTGTATTGCTAGCCTCAACTCGGGGGTGACTGGCTGTTGATATTTGGAACAGTCAGTCTATGGTTGGGTGGAACATCCGTCCCAAGTATCTAGTTGCACGAATGTTGTGAAAATATAAGTGTTTTATCTTGTTGTTGTGTTAAATTATGTATTTAATTGGTGTGCATGAATTCTGTGTATTTTGAAGTGATTTATATGTAGTTGTAATGAGTTGTTTAACTTCATTTCATGTTGATTATTAGCATTATGTAGATTCTTCCATTTTGTGGTTATAGACAGTAGCTAATTCTATTTTAATTTGTAGCTAAAAGCTACAGGAAATGAGTTAACTGTAAATGAATTAAATCAGTTAGCAAAAAATCCATTTTTAAGAGTATGTTGCATCGTAATGTCCCTCGGTTGGGCTGGGGGATGTTACAGGTTGGTAATATTTCATGGTTGCTTTTGTTTGATGGTGGATGTCCATTTCAAATTGGCTATACATCCTCTCGTCTCAAAGTTTCACAAGCTCAAACTTTGGCCTTTTGTTTTGAATTCCAATCAATTTTTTGTCTATTGGAATGATAATGAGGTCAATATAGGCTTGAGTGAGGAGTTTTTCAGAGTCTTTGATTTTTTATGGAACGGGGAGGTTAAGGGTGGTGGTGTGCTTGGGCTCCCTTTAGTCTATTCCTTCTTTCGGGTGGTGGTTTTTCTTGCCTGTGTTGTTTTGATCTTGGAAGGCCTCGTATTTTCTCTGTCTATGGGTTTGGGTTCGGGGCTTGGCCCTTTTGACATCTCAAATTGCAATTCCTACTGCATTACCTTGATAATAAGGAGGGTTTGTCTTTTTAATGGAAGCTTGTTTTGTCATGGTAAGAGGGCGAATTGGGTTTCTACTTCTCTATTTGGGAGCTCATGTTTTGAGAATACAACAAACTGTAATGTCCCTTTTGTTAATGGGCTCTACTCTTCTCTTGGTATCGTTCAATTCAGTATTATTGATGCCAACAATCGAAAAAAGACTGTAGGGAGATGATATTTTAATTTGGTTATCCATGTTATTCGATACTCTATCCCTACCTCGATTTCACTCATCAACAATCCTTCACGAGGAGTGGGAAATGGNATATTTGACACTTTTCCCTTTTTAAAGGCTACTGGAAGACCGGATGTCCAGAGCAGACTTTATTTCCTTTGTTTTTCCCTCCACTTACTCACCACTATGCAAAATTATTGGCTTAAATTAGATCAAGACCTCACCTGTCTTAGCTATTCCAACCCATTTTTCTGAGTTAAAACGGTATTTTTCTGAGTTTACTTCCATTCGATCACCTTTTATAAACAAATTGTGACATTTAAACTGATGGGTATCAGGCTTGTCCTCATTGCAATCTAAGGCCGACTTCTGGTGCTAACATTTCTGGCGTCGTTGTCGGGGATCCACGAAATTGAAGATTTTCCCTGGGATTGAACGACAAATCTTATTGGTTCTGAGGGTGCATCAGAACCTAGTACATATGAGATTACAGTTGTGCACCTGGCGAATCCACTGTGGCGACTCCAATGTTTCCACTTCACTGTTTCAGTTGTGGCTACTTTTAGCACACCTGAAAGCTGACCCAGCGGAGCTTTCTCGAGAAGGTTTTCAGTAGCTGTTTTCTCAGCTTGAGAAGTTCTCTGGGGTAACGACAACGTTAGGATCAGGCCTTTGATGGTGAACAAAGACCAGACACATTCAAAGTTGTGCATCTTTCACCTGGCGACTCCATGATTAAGGGATCGATTGGCGACTCCGTTGTTTTGAAATGGAAAGGATCCTAGCTTGAAGGTTTACTCCTTTTGATTTTTCTGTTGTTCCTGGTTTTCCTAATGTTGTCCCTACTGTGGATGAATGGGGTGATTATTTGCCCATATTTAGAGAGCGTAAAGAGGACAACCCTGCTCAACATCTCCATGAGTTTCATGAACTCGCCCATCAATGGGAGATACATCATGAGGATGTATTATTAAAAATGTTCATGTTCTCATTGGACGGGGATGCCCGTGAATGGTATCGATCCTTGCCCCCTGCTAGCATCTCCTCCCTGAGAGAGTTTCATGTAGCTTTCAATAGACATTGTCAAATGTGTTATTCCTCTGAGTTAATTTGTCATAACTATTGTGAGGGGTATAGAGATGGTGTTCAAGACATAGTTCGTTCTTGCGAAAGCTGTGAGGATGAAGGATATACCTCAGAGGAGTTGATAGAGTTGGTACAATCACTTTCTGCAAGACTAGAAAAATTCGAGGCAAATCGTGCTTGCTGCTCTTATGAAGAAAGCGCAGAGGATTTTCCAGTCCCTGAAGCATATATCCTTGGCAGCCCTATTGATGATAATAGCATTGAAGATCTCATGACTGTAGAGGCCTTGCATTTTACTCCTGACGTGCATGTTATACCAAGCTTCGATGATTATTCGAATGAAGAGCGGTAGAGCCCCACATCACAGTTTGTTGACCAGAGGAGCATCCAGCCTGTGTATGACAACTACAAATCGGATTCTGAGCTGGATATGCAGGATTTCCAAGAGAATACTATAAATCCTTATCCTTTGTTCATTAAAGAAGATCATCATGAGGAAACTAGCCATCCTGGGTCTGCAGAAGACCCTAAGCAGCATGATGAGGAACAGGTTTTTCCCACGGGTCCTGTTTATGATGAATATGAATCTGACCCCTGGGAGAGCCAAGATTTTGAAGAAGAAGAACCAGAGGAGCAGCAGGAGGTGAAGTTTACCTCCTGTTCAAAGTCGATCAGCGAGCATCCATCACTTGATATCAGTCATCCCCCATCAACTTCTCATCGTCCTGTGCCCACCAGAGACATTCAACCATGCATGAACAATTGTGTAGCAGAGGAGGCTGCCCATCACCCATTTTATGGAGTTTTCCATTGGTCCTATGAGCATGTGAAGGAATACATGGAGTTGTATTTCCTTCATGATTTGCAGCCGCCCAGCTTTATCCTAACCTCAGCCTTAGGATGGGAGTTGAAGGATGTAATTGTTCTGCTGTCGCGGTTGCATCCTCTGCTAGTGATCATCGACAGAGTGAAGGAGCTTCCATTCAGGAAGTTACTTGAATGGCTATGGTGGAAGTTTGCTTTCACCTAGCCCCATGTAAAGGAATTTATTAGTTTAGGACTGTACATAAATAAGCTCCTTGGAGCATGTGTGTTTATTTTTTATTTCACTTATCGGCATGTATTTTTAAGCAGTGTGTTTTAAGATCGACTCCATAGCCCAAGAGAAGGCGACTGGAACTGTATAAGGAGTTCTTAAAGCATTGCAGGGACGACTCTATCCCCCGTGGAGCCTAATGTTAGCACCAATTCTTGTAAGGAGGGGAGTTTCTCTCTGGATTCGGGCCCTTGGCGTAAAATGCGAAGAAATGGGGATTAAAAACCCATCAAATGCATTTTATTCAAAGGCCGCAACCATGAGTGTCAAGCGCAGCACGTAGAAAAGTTCATTTCAGGATCAAAATCAAGCGAGCGGGCAAAGAGCAATTTTCAATGGCGAGGATTTTTCATATAGGCAAGATCGACGGTCATCGAGTGTTTGGGGCCATGAAGTTGCATGAGGTTTAACATAGTGCAGAGGCCAGAGACAAAGTGCCCATATTCCAGAATTTAATCTGGGTCATTCGATCCTGTGGGGACAGGTGGCGCAGATCTGAGCTTTCGCAGCTTTGGTCACCAGGAGAGAAGGGAAGAGATGCATCGTGAATCCCTAGTGTGATAAATATTGAAAGGATCAAGACCATTGATCGACTGAAGATCTCGGTCGTCCAATCAAGAGACACGCGACATGCGATTAATTCTGGTCGCCATTTCGGTGACCGGGACTTTGAAGGACAGCGGGTCGCTCCTCCACTACATTAGGAATCACTGAAACGCAATTTACGAAAGCGCCATGGGGTCTGGCCCACAGTCTTGGCGCCTGATCTCAAAGTCATAGGGTTGAAAGGAGGGAGGCTATTTAAGTTATGCTCTTGTCGAAAGATGATCTGATCCGTTGATCAAGAAGGGATCTGAGTCGTCGAATCCAGTGTTTCATCATTTCAATTGCCGGGGTTCTGAGAGACAAGGGGTCGCCTCCCCCCATTCACCGAGAGTCGAAATCACGGCTAGCATCTAGGAACTAGACACACGGTCATGGCTCCTTGGTCGTATGGATGATAGGGCTGGCGATGTGGGCCTTCCAGGGATTATCATGGCCATCAAATTAAGAGTAGATCTGGCCGTTGAATTCTGAAGAAGCCTTTCGCAAAGTTTGGTCACAGGGGAAAAGGAAAGGAGGTGCATCGTGGATCCCCGGTGTAATATTTCCCGACAGTGATCGGGGCCATCGATCAAGGATCAATTTGAGCTGTCCATGTAGAGACACGTGGTCACAGCCCCAGGTCCCTGTGAGCATGGAGCCGAGAAAGGAGGCTAGCCACAAGAGTGTGATCATCCCCTGTGCACGAGGTCTCGGCCACTTCCATGAAGAGAGCNGGGGGGGGGTTGAAACATTTAGCCCACAGTACTCCTGTGCACAGGTCCCCCTGCAAGAGCCATGTCGATCTAATGTCCCTGTCAGACAAAAGAGCCTACACACGCTAGTTTGGAATTTAATGGCTCAGCTACCCTCCTACTGCCAAGGAGGCAAATTGCTCTGAGTATATATACTCAGTTTTCATATTTTGTAAAGAGCGATGGTAGAGCTAAGCTCCCAATTGTAAAGCTTTAATGAAGCCTCTGGTTCTTCGGTTATAGACTGATATTTGAGACTTCTTGTTTAATGGCAGCCAACCTCTTCCTCTTTTTTTTCCTATGAATCTTAGAGCCCAAGCATGGATGATCCAGTTGGGTGTTGTAATGACTATATAATGTATGTTTGATTATATTAGTTTTGCAGCATTTTAAGTTTCTTGAAGTTTCTTGGATCTGAGAGGATCTCATATTTGAGACTTTTCTCTTTTTAAAGGCTGTTGGAAGACCGGATGTCCATAGCAGACTTTATTTCCTTTGTTTTTCCCTCCACTTACTCACCACTATGCAAAATTATTGGCTTAAATTAGATCAAGACCTCACCTGTCTTAGTTGTTCCAACCTAGTTTTATGAGTTAAAACGATATTGTTCTGAGTTTACTTCCATTCGATCACCTTTTATAAACAAATTGTGATATTTAAATTGATGGGTATCGGGCTTGTCCTCATCGCAATCTGAGGCCGACTTCCGGTGCTAACAAGCTGTGAGTGGACTGTGAGAGACCATCCTCTTTTGTGTATTGCTAGCCTCAACTCGGGGGTGACTGGTTGTTGATATTTGGAACAGTCAGTCTATGGTTGGGTGGAACATCCATCCCAAGTATCTAGTTTCACGACTGTTGTGAAAATATAAGTGTTTTATCTTGTTGTTGTGTTAAATTATGTATTTAATTGTTGTGCATGAAGTCTGTGTATTTTGAAGTGATTTATATGTAGTTGTAATGAGTTGTTTAACTGCATTTCATGTTGATTATTAGCATTATGTAGATTCTTCCATTTTGTGGTTATAGACAGTAGCTAAGTCTATTTTAATTTGTAGCCGAAAGCTATAGGAAATGAGTTAATTGTAAATGAATTAAATCAGTTAGCAAAAATTCCATTTTTAAGAGTATGTTGCACCGTAATGTCCCTCGGTTGGGCTGGGGGATGTTACAGGTTGGTATTAGTTCATGGTTGCTTTTGTTTGATGGTGGATGTCCATTTCAAATTGGCTATACATCCTCTCGTCTCCAAGTTTCACAAGCTCAAACTTTGGCCTTTTGTTTTGAATTCCAATCAATTTTTTGTCTATTGGAATGATAACGAGGTCAATATAGGCTTGAGTGAGGAGTTTTTCAGAGTCTTTGATTTTTTATGGAACGGGGAGGTTAAGGGTGGTGGTGTGCTTGGGCTCCCTTTAGTCTGTTCCTTCTTTCGGGTGGTGGTTTTTCTTGCCTGTGTTGTTTTGATCTTGGAAGGCCTCGTATTTTCTCTATCTATGGGTTTGGGTTCGGGGCTTGGCCCTTTTGACATCTCAAATTGCAATTCCTACTGCATTACCTTGATAACAAGGAGGGTTTGTCTTTTTAATGGAAGCTTGTTTTGTCATGGTAAGAGGGCGAACTGGGTTTCTACTTCTCTATTTGGGAGCTCATGTTTTGAGAATACAACAAACTGTAATGTCCCTTTTGTTAATGGGCTCTACTCTTCTCTTGGTATTGTTCAATTCAGTATTATTGATGCCAACAATCGAAAAAAGACTGTAGGGAGATGATATTTTAATTTGGTTATCCATGTTATTCGATACTCTATCCCTACCTCGATTTCACTCATCAACAATCCTTCACGAGGAGTGGGAAATGGTCACATCAAGAATAGGGGTTATATGTTTTTTACAGCCATGGATATTACAGGTAGAGAACTTCAGCAAATCCTTAGGTTCCATGAGGAAATTACTGAGGCCAACCATTATGCCTTTCAACAGCTCTCGATCCAAGTTAGAGATATGGAACAATCCTTTTCACGGAGAATAAAGCGTCTAGAAATTGAATGCCTTATGTTGCGAAGTTTGATGATGCCTCAACCCTCTCAGTCAATTTCTATTAATCAAGGTTCATCTGCAACTCAGCATGGGAATTTAGAGTTTGGACAAAGGACCTCTGAAGTTTCTCCAATGGAGATTGAGGAAAATACTCCACAGCATAGCAAAGTGCAGGAAATCAAAGACAATGAATCGACTAGCTAATGTATTTCAAAGTTGTTTTTTTGCTTGGACAATATGGCAAGGAATACTATAATAAGTTAGTATGGTTTTTAGCTACACTTATAGATAAGTCCTATAGGATAGTAGGAGATAAATACATATGGATAAGTGAAATTTTTTCCTAAAATTCCTTTTTTCCTTTGGCTATTTTCTTCAACACAACAGATTATATACAATAGAAATATCAAGTTCCTTTAAAAAAATAAAAATAAATATTTAACTGAAATCAACCACCAACATAAGGCACATCATAAAATCAATCCACACTTATAATTGCACGGCTAGTACCCTTAAGGGGGATAACTCCACTAACTTAGCTAACTAATAAACCTATCATTGTAGTTAGTGATTTTAGGGCTCTAGGCAGTACCAAGGTTTCCATCCCCTTTCTTTCTCCTTGAGAGCCTTGGAAGGGTGTTTTCAATGTTTATGCCTGGAGTCCACTTTGGGCATCAACGCCATCCACCTTCCTCTTTTGTCCTTGCAATTATCTACCATTTAATCATTGGATTCAATCATTTTCTTTTTTTCTAAACCAAAGAAAGCTAAAACAAAGATTTTTTTTTTTTTTTCGAAAACACCTTTAGGAATATAGACCAAGAAATGCCAAAAGACAGAGATTACCTTCAACATAGATTTTATCAAAGTCAATATCTACCCTAAGGATAGCCATATGTAGCTCAAATCTTAAATAGCATTACTAGTGAAGGCATTCCAACTACACACAACCATGGGAAACCGGAAGGAACAAACACGTGAATCAACAAGTCATTTTAGCATAAGAGTTGCTTGGGAAAAGTCATAATTTGAGAAATACTGGAGTTGATTGATACAACACAAATTGAATAACATAAGAATATCTTTATAATATGATCTAGAAAAGAACAAACTGGTAGAGTCTTCATCGGGGAAATACATGCCTTCTTCATCTACCAAGATATCCAAGATGACCTAACTAAAGATTAACCACTAGGGAGATCCTCCATCTCTTGGAAAAATTAACGATTGTAGTTTTGAAAGGATTAACTGGCTCACCAAGGTACCACGTGTAATGGCACTATTCATATCAAAGTGGTTATAGCTTCTATTCCTTTTCCATGGTTATTTGACACTTATTTTCTTCATTTTATACCCTACACCCATGTTCCTTGTTGTGGTGGCCACTTTCCACGTGGCACCTTAGAGTTGCCTTTGTTGATGATGTATATTTTTTCTACCTCATATATCAAAAATTATTGACATGGACTAATTGGGCCATCATGTGGCTTCAATGTCTATTAGAACATTGGCAAAGTTTTTCTTGTTAGTTTTTTTTAGTTTATTTTGGAGAATAAAAACCCATTTGAAAAGCTTAATCAACTATCATTCTTCCATCTTGTTTTTCATCGACTCCCTTTACTTCTTTCTTTTGTTTTATGCCTTGTTTAGTGTTACTTGGTTTTTCTCATCAGGGATTTCATGGTTTGGCCCACACTCTAATTTCCTAATGATATTATCTTGATCTATCCTTTCACTATTTCTATCATATAACTTGAATTTTTACTTCTCCAAGGCTCTTTTTGGTTCCTCTTGTGCCTTACTTTTCTCCACGAGGGTTTCACAATTTGTTGAGATTTACCTTTTTCTTGGTACTTCTTCTATGGTGTTTCTCCCCTTAGTGGGTTTCTTTTGAGTTTTTGCTTAATCCATCTTTCATGATAGTGTTTCTAGGGATTTTCCTATTGGATAAAAATCCAAGTAGAAAAAGTTCAATCAAGTTTTCCTTCTTGGGTTTTTGGACATTGCCCTTCATGCAAAAACCTTGGGAATAAAAGTCCAATTGGGTTTTCTTATCCTATGGAGTTTTTCTTCCATTGGGGTTTTTCCACAAGGTATTCAACATTATCTCTTGGAAGAAAAATCTAGTCCCATAAGTTTGGTCAACCTCCTTTGCTTAGTGAGATGGGCTTTCTTTTCATTGGCAGGTGCTAGACTCTTATTCCATCTCCATCTGCTCGGCACTTGATCTCCCCTTTGCTCGACACATCGATCATGCCCTTTGTTTAATGAGTTCATGAATCAAGTAGTCAACACATTTGCAAAGCATTAGATCTTCCTCCTTTCTCAAGCAAGAACCGTCGATCACTAAATTTTCATCACTTTTTCTAAGTGATTTCATCATTTTCTCATTAAACCTAGTCACTACTCAACAAGTCAATTTTGCACTTGTTTGTTTGACATTCACTATGTTCCTTTTCTACATGAAGTATGCCTATAGCCAATTTTTCCCTTGTTTGCTCGGCATTCACTATGCCCATTTTCTAGATCAAGTATGCCCTAAGTAAATTTCACACTTGTTTGTTTGACATTCATTATGTTCCTCTTAGAGGAAGTAGGCCTTGTCCTTGTTCATGGTTTGGTCTTCCCCATTCACTTGGTGGAGTGATCTGCCCTTTTGATTGGTGGATTGGAATGGTCTTTTGATGCCTAATGATTTAAGCACTAGGACATTCATTGAGCATTGCACTTTTACCTCTTTCCTTGGTGCTTTTGTACTTCAGTTGATTTTGGATCATGCAAGCTACAAAAAGGAACAAATATGCCACAATTTGGTGCTCAAGCCTAAGTCACAAGCAAGGCTACGATGACTCAAAGAAATGCCTCCACTAGTGGTTCCTTCATGGCCTTCACTAAATGGTGAAATGTCTTCAAATTTTTAGTTCTCGCAAATGTTAATGTTGTAGACCCAAGCATTAATAATACCCTTCCATGAAGAGATAAGTCAACGTGACCTTTTAATTGCCAAAATTTAGAGTTCCATTTTTTGGGTTTTTCTAGAGGAGAAGGTCAAAGGACAATGAAAATGCAATTCAAACCTTGGGGTTTCAGTTCAAACAAGTAAATCATGATATTAATCAATTTCATTTTATATGATTAATCCCCCCTCACATTTGTCGAAACATCCTTGCTTAGGAAGGAGAGGGATCACCTTTTGCATGACTTCATCCTGAAAGGAGGACATAAGGTCTTCCTAGAGTGAGCAAGACTAGACCTATAGGGATTCTTTGAAAGAGACAAATTTCCCCTTCCATTTTGTGCCCTAAATTTCTCCCAACACTCCTCTCCTAAAATTTAGCCATGTTTATAATTTTGTATTATTTAGTATTGATCACGTGTACTAGTTTATATACTCCCATATCCTCATTTGTTTCTCCAAAATCTTTATGGACTTCAAATCTCTTCCACGATATTTTTAAAATAAACTTCATTATTACCCAAAAAAAAAAAAACCCATTTATTATCTTTTAAAATGAAAATTTAAAATTTTAATATTTAGACATTGTAAAAAACATTATTAAATATTTTGTCATTAAAATCAATTATATATATATATATATATGACAAGAAACCCCTTCATGGGCATATCATTCTTCCATCCAGCATTGGGGTTGGCCCCGGCCTAGGCTCAGCCTAACTTGGAATATATATATATATATATATATGAAATTCACATTTTATTTTTTAATCATCTCAACACAATAAATTTATGGTTAAACTATTTTTTTTATATATTCTTGGTATGATAAAGATTGTAAAATTGCTAGGAAAACTATTAGGGATGCTTCTAGTGAGTCCTTAAAACTCGATAAGATCAATACGTACAAATCACTAATTAAAAGGGAAAAAATGCACTATATCAATAAAAGGCAAGAGCAACTTTCACAACTATATAAGTTGGATCCTAAGAAGTTCTGGAGCCAAATTCTAGACCACAATACTAAAGAAAATAATATGATTCCCTTAAGGGACTAGAATTCCTACCTTAAAAGTCTTTACGAGTTCCTTATTGCCATGACACCATTCCTATTATCCCTACAAAGGAAGAAGTTTTTTCTTTAGATGACATAGAGTTCGGGGTTAAGCGGCTTGCAAATGGGAAAGCTAAGGACATTGAAGGCTACCAAGATAAAAAATTTAAAATCAGAGGGTCGATCCTTATCCCTCACATACACAAGCTCTTCAATTTAGTAGTCAAGCAGATCTTCCCTAAACCCTGGATGCAAAGTCTCATTGTTCCAATTTTTAAAAATGGGGATAGAAACATTCCCTCTAATTATAGGACCATTATGATTAGCCCGATTTTAGCCAAGATTTATGGAATTATTTTGGAAAAGAAGATTAGCCTTTGGCTAGAAATTCGTGGTAAAAGAACTAAAGGCCAGGCTGGGTTTAGGAGATATCATTCAACTCTGGACCATCTTGTTACCTTTAGGATCATTGCAAAGGAATTCCACAATACCAAAACCAATCGTTTTTGTTGTTTTGTTGACTTTAGAAAAGCTTTTGACATGGTTCCTAGGAAAAACCTTTGGAATAGGTTGGAAGAGATAAAAGTGCCTCTCGAGTTGAGGGTTGTTGCAATAAGGATGTATGAGAACATTATTTCTAAGAATAAAAACACTAAGGGCTAGTCAAAAGAGATTAACTGCAATATCGGAGTCAAACAAGGTTGTCCCTTGTCCCCTAGCATTTTTGGCATATACATTGACAAGTTAGAAGATTGCTTGGAAAAAGCAGGTTGTGTTGGCCCTACTCTCATTGGTATGGTCATCAATATTCTTCTTTATGCTGATGATATCATTCTTATGGCAAGGAGTCCCCATGATCTTGAAAACCAACTAAGAATCCTCAAGGTTTTTTGCTCGAATATGGGTATGACTATTAATACTGATAAGACTAAGGTCATGATTATTAAATCCAATAAGATCCATTATGATACCTTCGTATATGACAACAACAACTTGAAGGAAGTGACTTCATACAAATATCTCGGAATTGATATTCACCACAAGCTCAATTGGAATTATAGCATTGAGAAAAGGATTATTGGGGGATGGAAAGCTTATTATTGGCTTGAAAACAATTGTAAATCATCTGATCTTTGGAGTTGGGATAAGAATAAACTCCTCTTTGAGACTCTTGTTACACATGTTATTATTTAAGGATGTGAAGTATGGGGTTGTAGTTGTTAGAATATATAAGATTGTGCTCGTTTAACCATTGACGATACCCTCATCACCCAACCATAGGCCGAAGCCTCCCTCCGAGCACCTTAACCTTGACTGAGAATTCCTACGGAAGCAAACCCTAGGCTAAGTAGCCAAACAAAGGGTAGTGCACCTTTCCCCAAGGATAACACAACACAAAAGACTGATCAGATAGTCCCAACCCTAGCCAAGAGAAATTCAAGCCAATACTAAAAACTTGTTGCTGTTGCACCTGCACCTGCAGCTCTCCTCCACATGTGCGCACCAGACTGGGAACTGCAGTGCGCACCAAACTGGGAACTGCAATTCTGAGATGTTGTCAAATGAGAACTGGCGCCCTGTATTTATAGTGGTTCTGCCAGTTTTGTTGGGGCCAACTTCTCTTTCTGGATATGTGTCTGTTCAGTATATTATTATTATTTCTAGCCGACTTCTTCTCTTGGAGGCTAATAACCTAATAAAAAATATTTTCTTGAGCCGAAAAGACTTCTAGGGTTATTAGCCAACTCATTAGGGTTTATCTTGCTTCCCGAAGTCTTCTATTCTCATCAGGTTCACACGTGGAGGTAAATACCTCCCGCAGCTACCATAATATTAACACTCCCTCCTAGCACAGGTAATGGACTTGAGCACAAAACATACCATTTACCCGGTAGCATCAATATAGTCATCTAGACTATTT
>SNQJ01S0202404.1:1726-16768 GCA_010110895.2 Picea sitchensis | reverse complement strand
TCTTCCCGTGAGGGCTTTCACCATAAGGGGACCACTTTGGAGTTCATCCATATTTACTTCTTATCAACCATGACAAAACAATAATGAGTCATATTTACATCAAACACTATTGGGTCCATTACCCAAAACTTTGTTCTACGGGTATTTCTTCAAGGGTTGACATCAATGACAACCAACCTTAATCAACAGTCTAAGGCCAGGAGGTTCGTGGAAGGTTTGCATGTGGTTGGTGGAATTAGTACAGTTTCAAAGATAAGTATATGCATGTGTTTAAATTCATCTTTTAAATGCATGTTTGTGATGCTTTCAATATTATCATGTATTTTGTTGTGATGATGTTTATTGTTGATTGAATTATTCTGTACATTAGCATTAATTGTATGTTTACACTATTAAGCCATTTAATTTCATTTAAATGCATATTATATAAGTATGAGAATGTTTTTGCGTAGTGGTGTTTTCCCAGTCGTGGGGTTGATGGTCGGGGATGTTACAGTATGGTATCAGAGCCATAGTTTCCACACTGAGCCTGGATGGGCCAGATAAGTGGTCTTTGGACCCAAGGTATCGAGTGAAATTGTGTTGGAGGAACCAATTTCGAACCTTAGAGCATTCTTGAGCGCTAAGGAGTTACTTGGATGTGTTAAGAAGCTCAGGAGGAATAGCAGTAGAATAAAACTACAGTCGGTGTGGCATTTGACCATGGAGAGAGAGCGCTCAACACTTAGAGTATGGGAGCCTTAGGATCTGTTCGGAAGGAGAGACCTTTACAACCGTTAGATCTAGAGAAGGTGCTGGAAGGATATATGAGAAGCCTTTCGATAGTTCGGTTGTCGGGAAAAGCGGGGAGCGCTGAGACACAGAACCCCGAAACCTAAAACCTCAAAAACCTGAGAATATCTACACCGTAGATCTAGGAAAATATCTTGACCGTTGTATCAAGCAATTTAGCTGATTGTAATTTTGGGAGTTCGGATGTTGGGAGAAATGGGATATGCTGATGCACCAACTCCTGAAGCCCGAAATCATGAAATCCCGAAGAGCCAAAGTAGTGATTCAGACCAACGTTACTTGGATGGATGTGGACACGTGGGAGATGTGCCATGTACCAGTGGGCCCCGAAGGAAAGTAGATGCATTGGGGTCAAATGGCATCACCTGAGGTAGCGTGGACCTTCTTAAGCGCACCACATGTCACCACCTTAGTACTATGTGGGCCCGAGAGGTAAAGTAGATCAAAATTTTGGATGTTGGGAGTTGGAGAGGGAAGTAATTGTGGGAGCCTACAAGTTCGAAACCCTGAAATCAAAAAATCCCAAAAAAATCGAAGATGGAAAGACAATGATGGATTTCAGTTGTTGGATGATGTGTAAACGTGGACCGTTGATCCACCTGACTTTGTGAGTTCGGTAATCGGAACTCTGGGAGATATTTTTGTGTGCCTTGAAAAATTCTGAAGGCCAAAAAGCTGGGTAACACCTTGAGACCTAGCACTGGGTCATGCCTTGGTCGCATGGGTTGGCAACTAAGAGGAAAAGGGATATGGCCTGAGTTTCCTATGGAGCCAAACAAAGCTCGGAAAATTCATGGAAAACTGAATGTTTTCTTAAATCTGAATGGTTTTGAATGTGTGGAATTTGTTAAGGAATGACGACCTGACAAATCCTTGTTGTCTGCATGTGTGTTTACAGAAGTTTAGCAAGTGCCAGAACTGAATAGGGTTGTCATTGAGAGAAAAGAATGGAAGAGGTGCAGATTGCCTCCAACCCATAGAACGAAATAGAAGGAATGGATGGAAACTTGGGAGTCGAAGGATCAAACTCCAATGGGCACGAAAAAGAGATGGATAAGGAAGGGCATATGATGAAAATCATTGAAATATTATAGAGGGATTCCAAGACTCGTTGAGCTGATAGCCAAAATCTCATGAAAGCCAATGATCAACAGGGAGAATTCAACTTGAAGATGATAAGGAGCTTAGATATGATCGAAAAGAAATTAGAAAAGGAGGGTGACTCAAGTAGAACAGGGAGTCCCCAAACTTCTGAGGGGAGAAGATCAACGAGTGCTGGTAGACACCATCATCACTCCCAAAGTCACTCCAAGAGAAGGGCACATAGTAGTTCAAGCCCATCTCCTACCAGAAAGCACAAAATATCTAGAGTGGATGAATTGAAAGGAGAGATGAGCAAAATTAAGCCTCCTACGTTTGATGGAGAACATAAGAAGGAGGAAGATGTCAAAACATGGTTTCTTGACATGAGGAAATATTTCCAACTGCAGAATTATTCCTCTCATGCAGAAGGAAGAATTGTGATGTATCAACTAAAAGGAAAATCATCCATGTGGTGGGATCAACTTGTGCAGGTGCAACACATCAGAGAGAAAGATATCACTTGGAAATAATTCAAGAGGTATTTCGAGAGGAAATACCTAACCAAAATATACTATGACAGAAAGCTGAAGGAGTTCTTTGAACTCAATATGGGCAGCATGACCATTAATGAATACAAACGAAGGTTTTTGGAATTACTGAAGTATGTTCCATTCATCAAAGATGAGGCTGTCAAGATTCATAGGTATCTGAGTGGACTGCCACCTTCCATTAGTGACAAGATTCAGTATGATGATCCTAAGACTATGGAAGAAATGATAAGAAGAGAAAAATGCTTCTATGAACAACAAAGATAAAATCCTACCTTTCAGAAGGCTTGGGACAACCAGAGGAAGTTCAAGAAAGAGTAGAGGCAGAAGGGAAACAAACCTCCCTTTTTCAGAAATAGTTCTCAAGAACAACCATCGTTTAGAGAGTCGAGAATGGCTGAAGTGGGGGAACAAATTCCAAGACAGACACCCATTCAGTGTTGGGGTTGTAAAGAGAACCACAAGTACAAATATTATCCCCATAAAAATGGCAAAGCGAGATCTTTCCATCACGTTCAACAAGCTGAAATAGTGGAGGAAATGGGTAGTAGAATGCCAAGGATCTACGCAGCCCTGGACAACAAGAAATCTGAATTTTCATCGCGCATGATTGAAGTGGAAGGTATGATTAACAACTGACCATTTACTATTTTAATTGATTCAGGGGCTAGCCATAGTTATATAGATCCTAGAGTGGTGGAAGGTTTGCATTTATCAAGAAGAAAACATGAAAAGTCTTGGTTAGTGCAGTTGGCTACATGAACCAAGAGGAAAGTCACTAAGTTGGTTAAGTCCTGTCCTATGGACATGAAGGGATTGAGCACGAATGTTGAATTGAATATTATGCCTTTAGGATCTTATGACTGTTTAATTGGGATGGACTGGTTGGAACAACACAATTCCCTCCTGGACTTTCGTAACAAAGAATTTACTTGCCTAGATGAGGAGGGGAATCAGAAAATAGTCCAAGGAATTCCCAGAGTTGTTGTTGTCAGAGAAATTTCAGCATTACAACTGAAGAAATGCTACAGGAAAGGATGTTAGTTGTTTTCATCCCATATGGAGGAAGCATCTAAGGATGAGGTCTCAAATATTGGATACCATGCAGTACTAAAGAGTTTGAAGATGTATTTCAGGAGGTACCCGGACTAGCTCCGAAGAGAGATATCGATTTCTTTGTAAATTTGATGCTTGGAGCAGCTCCAATGTTGAAAGCTCTGTTGAGACCCTAAATTGACATCCCCACTACCCTATTTTACTCCTCATCTATACCTTTTTGGCTTACCTAATCTTGGGTAAACGACAAAGAATACTACCATTAGCCGTTGAAAGGTCATAAGGTAAAATATAATTAATTCATACATTTTTATGGTATTTTTGAGCTAGGAGATTAAATGTTTCATGTACTAATGCTTCAATTTGTCATGTATAATATTTGACCTCTAGATAAGCCCAACCTTTCTGTACCAGCTCAGCTATATGGTACTTGTGCACCGAATTTCCACTGTTTGAATCTGGTACCAAGCGCACCTTCTATGAAGATCCGGTACTAAATCTCACCTGCCATGATCTGATACCAAAGGTCGTAGACTGTTGTAATCCAGTACCCCATTTGTGCACTGTTCATATCCGGTACCATCTACCTGTTACTATCCGGTACCAATTCAGGAAGCTGTATGTACCAAGTTTAGCTCCAGATCGTAACCAAGACAATTGTTGGATGATTATTGAATCATAAATGTTTTAACAAGGCTATGTTAGGATAGTTTGTTGTTGCTTCATCCTCATGCACTTCATGTCATGAGGATGAAGCTTAAAATATGTAACTGAATAATTAAATTTAACAATTTACTGATTTGCAAATGATTTCACCTCCTTGTGTTTCATGACTAAGACTGTTTAAATAGTCATGGCAAGGATGGTGGAAAAAATGGGAGAGTTAGCATAATACAGATGTGAAGCAACGTTATATATTGCAGAACATATTCTGGGTGAAGATTAATAGAAGGACGTCATTTATCTCTATGCCTTGATCGCCTATGATTGAATGTGAGTTGAGTTGTTAGCATAGTTTGATTCTATGTTTTGAAGTTTGAGTGAGAGTAATGTGTGGGTTGAAAACAAGTTTACTGTAGACTTCAGTTGCTACAACATAGTCAGTATATTGACTATTGAACTACCCATGCTATGTCTTGATGATTGATGTGTGATTTCCATTTCAGAAGTGTGGTTGTATAGTTAATTCTCTGGGTCAGACAACAGAGTTTATCTGTAAGAAGAAATCCATCTCATACTTGCATGTGCCATAATGGAGTAGATATCCTCTCTGTGAAAGACAACCAAAGTGTATTTCGGTTTGCTAGTTTGTTTTCTTCCCAACATACATAATCTAGAATAGTTCTATACTCATGACATTAGAATTACCTTTCTTACTGGTATCTTGTAACTTTGTTTATTACGAATCCCAGATTGATAACTAATGAGTGCATTATACTAAACATATAAACAACACAACATTTTGGTGCTGTTGTCGGGGAGTTGCAAACGGTAGGAAGTTATTTTTAGCTTAGATTGTTTGCATAAATTTTGAATGCTTTTAAAGGCTTCTTGAGGGAGGAGGATAAAACGTTTAAGATGTGAGTGAAGAGCCATGTGGCCACTAGAGTGGGGTTCTCCGAAACCAGGTTGCCTTCTTACCTTCTAGATAGAATTAGGATTTCAATTCAGTTAAGAATCAAATTTTCATTTTATGCATAGATATAGAGATAACAAGGGTAGATTTGTAAGCTCTAAAGATTCAAAAACAACCCCCCCACTAATCCAACTGACACTGGTGCAAAAAAAATTCCACTAGGAGAAAATTCAAGGGGAGCTAGCGAGGCTCCAGAAGAAGAACCTAAAATGGAAGAATCAGCGTTGGGGCAAGCAGAATGTAAATCTGCTGAACATTTGGGAGACACAAAAAATCCAGTTTCTGAACCATCTATCAGTGGAATGGCAGAAGAAAAAGGCAATGTAGCCACAAAGAATGAAACTTTTGGGTTCCCAATCTTAGATATTTCCAGAAACATCAGCATGCAAAATATCCCACTATCATCGTTACCCAGTTTCAGAGGTATGTCAACTGAAGATCCAGATTTATTTTTATTCGAGTTTGAAGATTATGTAGAAGCTATAACTAATTAAGCGATGCCCAAAAAATTAAGCTCTTTCCTGCTACAATGAAAGATTCAGCCTTAAGATGGTTCATGAGCTTAGGAGAAAATACAATCCTCTCTTGGGATCAGATGAAAGACACATTTTTACGGAAATACCAATACTATTGTAAGGATAATTCTAAAAACGACATTTTTAAAATGCAGCAAACAAAAGATGAAATCCCTGAAGACTACTTAGAAAGGTTCTTATACAACTATCAGAAATCAAAACTATTCACCACAGACCCAGCTATAGTAAGAACTGTATTCTTGAAAGGTCTTAGAGATGACTGCATAGAAGTTTTAAACTTGTTGAGTTCAGGAGATGTACACCAAAAGCCTTTTGCAGAGATTGCAGATTACTGTAGAAGATACTCAAGAGGACAAGCTAAAACAGGCAAAGGACCAAGAGATCCTTTTAGCAGAAATACAAAACAAATCTCAGGGACTGTCACCAGAACTGAGTTAGGAAACTTATTAGAGAACTTTAAAGCAGGCATCTTGAGCATAATCAGTAATTGGTTAGATACTCTAAAACTGAAAAAGAAATAAGAAGAAGAGGCTTCTTTAGCAATATTTTGTCATAGATGTCGAATGAAGCATAGTGAGAAAGAATGCCCATTAAATGTCATAGAAATCTGTGGCCTGTGTACACTAGAACACCCCACATATGAGTGTCCAACTTTGCTTGAGATACAAGCCATGTATAGGGGAGGAGGAGTCTCACAAGAACATCCATACCCTTCCAGAAGACCTTGGAGAGCCCAAAACCCCAATACATTTTATGACCCTAATGCACAATATCAACAACAATAATGGGGTCCTTCTCCAATGACCTATCCACAATGGACACCTCAGCAAGCTCAAAATCAACCTTGGCAACAAGGTTGGAGGGGAATTATCTATGGAAATCCCTCTTATCCTACATATCCATAGTACCCTGCAAACATTTCCCAATTACTACCTGGATTCAACCCACCAAAGATGCAAGATTTAATCCCACCTCCTATACAACAACAATTTACAACCCCCTTGAACCCTAACCAACAGTAGCAACCACTTATAAATGCCAATCAACAACAAAACCAAGCTAACCACAACCCTCTGAAACCAACAAAAATCCCTGCCCAGCCAATCCCTAACCCCAATAATCAAACCACCCACCCGGTACAAAATACAGAAGTTCAAACCTTTCCCACCTATGAAATTCAACTACGATCGGGGAAAATTGTAAACCAATCAAATCCTGTAGTAATAATTCAGGAAGAAAATGATAACCATTTCGAGGAAGAAAACACTCAAACTACCCCTGCAGAAGAAGAGACCTCCCCTCCTATTCCAATCACCTCTTAGTTTGTACAAGTACCCCAACAAGTTAATCTCCCACCCTACCTCGAAAGACTGTTAGTGAAGAAACCTGACCCACCCTTGCACAGAGATATAGAAGATGAATTATGAAATGTATGTATAAAAATACCTCTGCTGCAAGCCATTAAGGATATCCCCATATACGCCAAAATAATAAGGGATATTTGCATCAAGAAACCAGGAAGGAAGAAGAAGGAACCTCCCCTTGTTCAGGTGGTGGGACAATTATCTGAAGTTATTTCTGAAATGCCATACAAATATAATGACACTGGAAACCCAGTAGTCACTGTTGAAATTAATGGTATTTCTCTACCAAACACACTCATTGATTTCAGTGCAACAATTAATTTAATGCATTTTGACACTACGCAAAAGCTCCAAATAAACCAGTTAAGACCAACCCAAACCATGATAGAGTTGGCAGATAAGTCAGTCATTAGCCCTGCAGGAAGTCTAGATGATGTCACAGTCACTCTAGCTTCCTGGGAATATCCAGTAGACTTTTTAGTCATCTATTCTAAATCATCCTCAAAACCAGGACACACTGTGGTTCTTGGCCGCCCTTGGCTGGCCACAACAGATGCCTTTAGCAGTGGTCGATCTGGTGAGATGACTATATCCAATGGCACACATAGCCAAAAACTTGTTCTCTTCCCTCCTGCCCAACCGGCACAAAAAATACCTGTTTGGTTAGAAAACCCTTATGGAGAGGAATATTGCATTAGACCCTTGTTAACACTTGAACAAGTAAGAGGAATGCAAGAACAATCGGATGAACAAGTCTTAAGTTTATTTTTGGTTGACACAAATTGCATTGAATACCCGAGGTCTTTTATAGAATTGTCACATATTTTCAGTTCCGAATTTCAACAAACTTGGCACCTTGATATCACTCAATTATATACTTTATCACCAACTTCCTCAGAGAAGGAAGAAACTACTGAACTTGTTGAGATTAGCCCAGGAAAACCTTTGTATATCAACTCTAGTTTGGAACCAGAACAAAAGACGCAAGTAATTGAAATGCTCCAAAGACAATTTGATGCCTTTGCATGGGATTATGTAGACATGAAAGGCATTCACCCTGACACATTAACACATCATATCTACACTAATGACCAAATTAGATCAATTAGACAGCCTCAACAAAGGATGAATCCAACCCTTAAAGATATTGTCAAAGAGGAATTACAAAAACTCCTTCAAGTCAATCTCATATGCCCCATTTTAGATAGTCAATGGGTATCTCCACTTGTCATAGTTCCCAAGAAAAATGGTAAGTAGAGGATATGTGTAGAATTCCGAGAGTTAAACAAAGCCACCCATAGGGATTATTTCCCCTTACCATTTATTGATCAGGTGTTGGATACCTTATCTGGAAAGAAGTATTTTTCGTTCCTGGATGGGTTTAGTGGTTATAACCAAATACAAATAGCATCCGAAGACTAGGAGAAGACCACTTTCACCTGCCATTGGGGTACCTATGCTTATAGGGTGCTCCCTTTTGGACTTTGCAATTCCCCAACCACTTTTCAAAGGGTTGTCCTAGCCATTTTCTCTGACTTGACCAATGATTGCGTGGAAGTCTAGATGGATGACTTTACATTCCATGGGCAAGACTTCCAACAAGATTTGACCAGTCTAGAAAAAGTCTTGATTAGGTGTAAGGAAACTAACCTTTCCTTAAGCAATGAAAAGTAAAAAATGATGCTCACTGAAGGTATTGTTTTGGGACATCACATTTCTGGTTCTGGAATGAGAGTTGATCCGGCAAAAAATTATATTATTACACAAATCAGAATACCTTCCTCACAAAAGGAAGTTCACAAATTTTTAGGGCATGCTGGCTACTATAGAAGATTCATTCTGAATTTTACAAGCCTAGCTACCCCTTTATTCAAGTTTTTATCTAAAGAAGCCAAATTTAAGTGGGATGATGAATGCCAAATATCTTTTGAAATTCTAAAACAGAAATTGTCAACTACCCTTGTATTAAGAGGACCAAATTGGGCCCTTCCTTTTCATATATGTATCGATGCCTCAGACACAGCCATTGGGGTAGTTCTTGGACAAAGAGAAAATCAAATTCCTTATGCTATTTACTTTGTCAGTAAAAATTTATTTCCATGTTATCAATAAATTTAGACACTATATTATAGGATATCAAGCTTTTGTACACACTGATCATTCAACCATCAAATTCTTAATGAACAAACCTGTAACAAATCCTATACTTACAAGATGGTTGTTATTATTACAAGAGTTTAATATCAACATTATTGATAGACCTGGTAAGGATAATCTTGTGGCTGATTTCTTATATAGAATGATTCATCTGGGAGATAACGCACCAGTAGAAGATAAATTTCCTGATGAAAATTTGTTTTCTATTTCTACATTCACTCCTTGGTATGCAGATGTAGCTAACTATCTTGTGACAGGAAGGATGCCTCAGAAATTGTCTCCTAGAGAAAAACAAAAAGTAATTTAGCTAAGTGAAAACTACATGTTGCACGATGATTGCCTCTACAAAATAGGACCAGATTTGGTAATCAGGAGATGTGTAAGGGAAGATGAAATTCATGATATTCTGCAAGCCTTCCATGATGGTCCTTGTGGAGGACACTTCGAAGAAAAGAGGACCACTTACAAAGTTCTGCAATTTGGTTATTACTGGACTCATATTTGCAGAGATGCTAAAACCTATGTATCCAATTGCGATGAATGCCAACGAGTGGGTAAGCCTACTGCACGATACCAAATGCCACTTCAAGCCCAAGTAGTTATTGAGCCTTTCAAGAAATGGGCATTGGATTTTATAGGGCCCATTAACCCTGCATCTAAAAAGAAAAAGTATATACGTGTATGCACCGACTATGTGACTAAATGGGTTAAAGCAAAAGCTTTACCAGCTGCAAGTGAACAATCAGTGGTAGATTTCATTTTTAATGACATCTTTACTAGATTTGGTGTACCTCATGAAATTGTGACTGATTAGTGAACTCAATTTACCTCCCATCTAGTCAAAGCTGTTACAGAACAATACCAAATCAAACACAGGAAATCTACACCCTACCATCCACAGGAAAATGGACAAGTTAAATCTACAAACAAAGTTATTGAGTCCATTCTTACCAAAACAGTACAACTACACCACAAGGATTGGGCTGACAAATTATTAGAAGCCTTATGGGCTTATAGAATCACCTAGAGGAATACAACAGGACATACACCCTATGAGTTGGTGTATGGGAAGCATGTGCTTCTTCCCATAGAATTTCATATCAAAACCTTTAGGACTGTAGTACAAGTTGGCATGAACTTAGATGAATCCCAACAACAAAGACTCTTGCAACTTAATGAGTTGGACAAAATTAGGCAGGAAGCACTTCAAAGAACCACCCTTATTCAAGAGCAGAGAACAAAATGGCATGACAAGTATCTGAAAAAGAAAAATTTTCAACAAGGAGATTGGGCCCTGTTGTATGACAACAAATTCAAGAACTTCAAAGGTAAGTTAACTACTTGTTAGATGGGACCTTATGAAATTGACATTGTCTATGATAATGGTTCAATCAGGATAAAGACAATTGACAAACAACAGACACCACTACTTGTGAATGGTCACCGGTTGAGAATTTATAACAAACCCCTGTCAAAAGAGGAATTTCTGACTCGTATACTACATAATTCAGATATGCAGGTGATCAGTAAGGAAGGAGACCCTCCTACTAATCCACATTGATTGATTGGTTTATTAGAAACTTTTGTACATAGGTGTGGATCGAGTTTTGTTAATAAGCTGAAGGTAACAAGAGATTCTTACCTCCTTTTCTTTTACTCTCACAATTTTTTTGTAAGTAGATTTGTATAATTTATTTGATCCTTCATGAACTTGATAAACATAAATTTGTAGGCATCAACAATACTTTGTTCTGATCCAGTACCAGCAATACTGCTTTGGTACCAGAAATCTTGTTTTGGTTTGGTACCAACAGTCCTGTGTTGGTCCAGTACTAGAAGTCTGCCTTCATACGGTACTATCAAGACACATTACCTAATTGAAAAGGCATGCTACGCATATTTCAAAATATTATGTCAACTAATATGAATTATGAAGCCATGCCACAACTACTTAAGCTCGAACCAAGAAGCCAAATGCAACATCAAATGGCAGCCCTTCTGAAGCAATAATTTCTTTTGGTTCTATTGCCAACAAAAAGGAAGTATCTTTAATTTCTTTTGGTTCTGTTGCTAGCTAAAAGGAAGTATTTTAATTTATTTTGGTTCTGTTTCTTAAAAGAGACACAATCTTTACCTATGATTGTTCAAAGACTAGAAGTTGCCTTTATCCAGTATTTCAGCATGACTAAAGGGACAAAAACATATATTAGCCTACAAGTAACTATCTCACCCTAACTAGACTTCAATAGTACTCATTGGATTATCTTTACTAAAGAGTAACATATGAGTATATGAACACTCTCTATCATGGGCACACTAGGAAATTTTTTATGGAATATGATGTATCAGTACCCTAAGGAAACTTTAGGTCATTCTCTTATGGACAAACTCAGACAAAATTATACATCTGGATCACTCTAAAGAAATAATGTGCATAAAAAAGTTTATCTTTCCTTCAGACAAATCTTTAAAAGAAATTCAAAGAAGAGAATATACCTTCCAACCCAATACCATCCCAGCCTGTAAAAAGGTTTTCAGACGAGCCTCCCCTGTCACTGTGCAAAGCACTCTTTAATAAAAACCAAAATAGGTGACTATGGACAAGAAGCCTCTGATGGAAAAAGGGTTTAAGAGACTAACCTATCGGGACACTGAATAGGTCTGCTGGCAGCGGGTACCGGTCTGTGGTATGACTAGACAAACCCATTAGGGTACTAAAAATGCCTATTGGCAATGGGGCATTCTACCCGGGGAAGGGATTTCTCACTAATTATCACAACTACCCCACCAGAGTACTGAACAGGCTTGCTGGCAGTGGGTTCTGGTTGAGAAATGTCTCATCTATACTTGTCTGATTGGAAAATTCACTTTTGTCATCTAAACAAAATCAAAGATCACTATTGACATTTATGAGATACAAACTCCAGATTGATAAGCAACATAATTACTACAAGAAAATGTCCATTTGAGAATTACCCTAAGTCAACTTACCAGTTTGGCATCTAAATCCTACATTATCTAAGAAGGAAACTTCTTAAGAGTGGAGCCCTAACTAGGGAGTCTAATCTACTTATATTGTGAAATTTATCTATAACATCTAATGATAGTAAATCTCTGAAGCAAGTTAGGATTGGATCTGTTCTTCTGGCAAATATATATAAAAAAACTCCCCTGTTTTCACTGCTGAATGCTACTTTTGTCAATAAGTCATCAAAAGAAAGACAATTTCAATTTCTAGGCATGTGATCATATGTTAGGTGATAAATGTACTTCTAAAATTTGATTTGGTTTCTTTTTCTCTAATCATCTTTTCTCCATTATGATACATAATGTTGAATCTTCTTGCATACAGATATGCAACATCCTTGGCATGGGGGAAGGTTAAAGAACTCCTTCAGACCTCTTTTTCAGACTCACATCTCACCTTTAGAAATCAGCATGATCACCCTAGAACCCTGCAGAACCAAATACAAAAGAAGATAAGCACATAATAAAGAAGTACAGGAAATTCCAGTACCAAGCTTTCAGAAAACTTCAGCCTAAAAAGATGAATTCTGACAATCTACAAGCAGTCGCATATGCTATGGGTATTGACCATACAAAGGTAAACACAAAGGTAACAAGGTATTTATTTTCCTCTACTCATAAAACTACAATAGGTATGAACATATATACTAGATCTTATGACCTTTGTATTAAAACCATGCACCTATCCCTCATACCCATATGCCTAAACTTAATCAATCCTGTCATAAGTGCTAAAAAATAGTTGAGGACAAAATCACATCAAAGCATGAATATGAAGCATGTCTAGTAATGATAGGCCACGAATGTACTTCGCCCTTAAGCAAATCATGAACTTATCTTGTGTCAAGAACCATGATCCAACATCAAATTCACCACTCGGAAGTCCAATCACCTATCCCAAAATGATGCTTTGACACCCAACGTCTTGTCTTCATCATTACATTAACGGGTAGAAATGAAATGGCTTATCTAGTGGCGAAGCCATCCAGATAAGCCTCATCTAGTCTTAAATTTTCCTCGCAGAATCCTTACTTAAACTTACCATTTGCATTTTTGGCACCATCACCATATTCCCTTGTTGTTACCTTTCTCCAGTTCCAAGACTATTCCTCTCCACGATCTTCGGTACCAAACCCTTACCCTCATCAATTGACTAAAACCTTGTGCTACAACTCGATTCTTCTCTCACAATTTATAATGATGGTCGTAAGTAGACATGAACCGGTTTTCCAAATTTATAGGGAGACCGAGGAATTCCAACTATGTCGAGAGAAGTATGCTAGATCGGGCTGGATGCCATTTTTGGAGAAATTCACAGGCTGGCATGAGAAGATATCTCACTAATTTATTCAAGTTTACGATGGAGAGATTGCACATATAGGCAATCTACATCTGAAAATCAATGAAGAAACCTTAAGGGAGGTCACGAGATTACCTAACAGAGGAGACAAATACTTCAAAGGTGTAGGAATCAACAAAGAAATGTGCCAACGATTTTTGAAAGAGGACCATCAACACCCTGATTGGAAAAAGGGGATCCCTAGAAACTATATCAAGGAAGAGTATCATCCAATGATTGTTAGTCTTTAACGATTCCACACTTGTGAGGGCAGGTATGTTGTGACCTTCATATATCATCTTAGGCTTCTATTACACTTTGAAGGAGACCTTAAAATTGATTTCCCATATTTTCTATAGATGAGTTTGAACAAAATGGTAAGAGGTGTCAAATCCCTATCCAAAACTGAGAAGACTAGCATTTACCATCAAGGTCTTATTAAAATGTTAGGTTTACATGAGATTAGGAAGCAGAGGATCAGTTTGAAAGTCCTTATCACTCAACACCTTCCCACAAAAAACAAACCTGTGGACGAAGCCCAACATGCTCCAAAGAAAAATAAGGAACCTCAAAAGAAAAAGAGCAAGAAGGATAAGGCAACTCCATCATCACCTAGAACAGTGAGCCAACACGAAAAAGCTAGTAAACAAGCAAGGCCCTCTTCAACATTCAATAAGACTTTTAAAATTCAAGAATCAAAAGGTAAAACCAAATTAGTAGAGGAGACTTCAACAATAGCACTTAAGGAGAAGGGCCATAAGACAAAAATTGTAAGAAAAGGGAAGAACAACTTAGAAAATAAAAGTGAACAGACTATAGAGCAATCCCCTGTAATAATTCCACAAATAGAAAAGAAGAAAAGGAAGCCTGTGAGGACCCCTAATCCAGTACCTCCTTGTAAAAGAACCACAAGGAGCATGGCCAAGAAATGAAAGGCAGTTGGCATTCCTCATACATAGGAAGATCCAATTAATCTTACATCTCCTTCTGAAGACTTATCAGTCCAGGATGACATTCCTAGTTTGACCGAGGAACAAGATACTATTACTTTATGTGGGATGAGGGAGGAAGTGGAGGAAAGAGAATGCATCCAGCCAGTAATAATGGAGTCAACAAGGACCTTAACAAAAGAACAGATGAAGAAAAAGATTGAGGAACTGCAAAAACAAAATTAGGAACTCAAACAAGAAGTGAAAGAATACCAACTATTGGACAGGTATATCAAAAAGGAAAATGAGCAATTGAAAGCAACCAGACAACAACTTCAAGATGACCATGAAGAGACTTCTAATAAGCTCAAGAAGGTACTACGACTCCTACAATATGTTAGGGTCATCAAAAGGGAGCTAAACGAGGAAGCCTTTGTTGGATTACTGAGAGGGGGGGTGAATCAGTAATAACGTAATTATAATCCTTTTTCTTCAAATGTTATATCAATGTAGAATTATTATCCAATAATGAGCAGTAATAAATAAACAATCACACACATGCACAGTACACCAGT
>SNQJ01S0202403.1:16778-30304 GCA_010110895.2 Picea sitchensis | reverse complement strand
CCTTCTTTGTCTTCCCGTGACCCTTCTTTTACTGTGGCTTGGACTGGTTTTCGGGAGACTGTTTGTTAGGGATGTCTTTGTCATACATTGGTTGTTGTGGATTTGCAGACCCGAACTACCGTTTGTTCTGGTTCTTAAATTTCTGCTCGATTTTAACATCATATCGATAGGCATCACTGATGAGATGTCCAAAAACTCCATTTCAGTTTGGATGTATTTGTGTAGAGCCCCACGGTATTTCAAAACCAAATGTCAATCGGAGTCTTTGATACTTAGCTTGGTGCGCAGGGTATGGAAGGTATTGGTGAATTCTGGCACTGCTTGGCCCCTCTCTTTTCACAGTGTGTTCCATCTCATTTACTGTTCCTCATAGTTGCCAACAGGGTAATATTGTTCCTTTACCGCATCCACACAAAAAATCCCAAGTGGGATCGGCCCCATATATTCCAGACTCCTCTTTGGAACTCTACTCCCAGTAAGTTTCCCACCAATGTTTGGCATGGGGGAGAGCCTTAAGGAGTGCCAAGGTGATCTTTTCCTTGTCGAAAAAATTATGAACATAAAAATAGCCTTCTAGCAGATTTAACCATTTATCTAGGGCATCTGCATTTATTTGACCTTCAAATATGGGAATATCAAAATTAACCTATACCTTGAAAGGTGAGGTGCTTCCAAAGTGGTCTCTTGATGAAGATGCGCCTGATGCTATTAGGAGGCATTGCAGGATGTGAGAAAAATTCTCCATCATTTCGTCTCTCTGTCGTGTGAGAGATTGCTCAAGCAATAGACTGATAGGATCGTCTGCTCCGTCGTTTTTCTTTTCTTCCGCCATTCAGGGTTTCTTGGGTGTTTGAGAGAGATTGTACTCAAGAGAGACAAGCTCGAGACCCTACTTGCTATACTCGGACCTCATCGGGGACATGCACTGAAAAATGATCAAGAGCAGCCTGCTCTAATACCACTGATCCAGATTATTTTTGGCACGAAATGAGAGCGAAGATATAACACATAAATATTTAGAGATATTGCAAGAGAGATAACAAAATAACAGAGATATAGCGGAAATAACAAGAGTCACAGATATACAGTAATACATTATTTCTATTAATGAAATAAATGTACAGAGACTGTAAAATATAGAGTGAAAGACTCACTAGAATGGTGGCATCTTATCTCTGAGAAGAGATGTGACGGCTACTCACATCCGTGAGAAGATGATTATTACAATGAGGCTCTAAGGGTCTTTTTAACAAAATTAAAATCCAAAACCCTAACCCCGGAAGATGAAGAGCCAAAAGGTTTGTGGGCCCCGATGGGGGTAGTTGATACGTCAACTTTCCAGGGGCATAACTTTTGCATACGATCTATGTTTGGGGTGCTCAATAGCTCGTTGGAAAGATATATCCGAGAAATACAACTTTTTGGTGAGAAACAGTGATTTGCAATCCATGTTTCTCCCCATTTTCGGAAAACATATCATCTAGGGCCTCAAAATGGCCCCGGAAGTTAAAAACTGCTGAAAATAGTAAATTACCAAAATTGCCAGAAACATGATTTGGGCCAGTTGGAGAAGGTGGGTGGACATCGATATCCACCTGGATCAATTCAAATACCCTTAAAACTCTTGGGCATCGAGGAATTATGATTTTAGAACTTTGACCCATGAAATGATGTCAAGCACCTAATTTTCCATTAGATTTTCTATCTAAACTTCGTCGGAAATATGATAACTTTGGAAAATGTTTATCCTATGCCTTTGTGTTCAACAGACTATATGCATTATCCAAAATAACTGGAAAACCTTACTCATTAAAATTCATTAAAATAAAACAACATAAAGGATATAAATCCATGTTGTTCAAGTATTTTTCAAGATTTTGGGTCAATTTAGAGACCCTCAAAATTTGAAACTATGCTTTTGAAACTTTGAGTCTTCGTCCATGGAATTATGTCGAACAACCAAATTTTAATCAAATTTACTACTTAAAAAATTGTTTAAAAAAACATTATTTTGTATAATCTATATCATGCACCCTCAAATTTGTTAGTATCCTAACTTCCCCAACCCCCTAAGTAGATAGATACATTGCTATGTATGGAGACTATCTATAGTAAATGTAAGAAGACTTTCTCTAGAGGGTTTCACCTACTAGAAACTTCCTTCTCTAGAATGTTCCTAGGAGGTAGAAAGTACTATATTAAAATGAAGAAACAATGTAATGAGATGTCTTGTGAAGTATTTTTAATTGAAGTTCTTCTCAATTGGAGGTTTCCCCTTCAAAGAGGAAATCAAACATTACTTCCAATAATAAAGATATATCATTTGTTGTTCTTTTGGTTATCTATTTGGCTATTGTCATTGCAATCTATCTTTTTCTATAGTAATTCTAGGTAAAATCTATTAATTCTTCTATGCATATCTCAATTTTCTAATAAAGAACACCCAATAATTTAACTCACTAATCCTTTCTCTAAGTATATATATTATGAAATTCCCATGGATGGATTGTACCACCATATACCCATCCACCACATATCATGTCTACTATTGAGATTTACCTATCCATCAAATAAAACTAATTAATAATGTCTTAAGATTCTCATTTCAGTAGCCTACGAGTAAGTATATGTACGTATTTTTTTAATAGTAAAACTATTGCACAATGTTTCGATTCCTCTATCCATGACAACGACCTCATGGAATTAGTGTTAAAGTTAATTTTTTTTAACATATAACACATTCAACCAATAGACACTTTTGTTTTAATATGGATAAGAAATTTTAAAATACCCCCTCAATATATTCTCATTAAACAATCAATTAAAACACATTAAATAAATTAAAACACTTTAAATAGTATAAAAAATTCCATTTCCCTTTCTCATTTACAATCCAATAACAAAAAAACTATCTAGGAACTTTTATAATGGTCTCAAATCAATGCAAAAATATAGAAGTCTAAAATGGATTATATCCATATTGAATCTAATTTATCAAGTTGCATAGATTCGGTGACAGATTTGTTTGAAACCCACTCATCACCCGAATTAATTCATTGATACGACACGATAAGTTCTTCCCCATTTAAATTCTCTTGAGCCATTGTAAATGAAACCATTCTGGACATGAAAGAGTTTCAGAGCATTCAGAGGAGCGAAATGAGGAATTCAAAGAAGCCGAGATCCCGTGAGTATCAAATAACCAGTTAGCAAGATTTTCAGGTATGTACCAGTTTGGATTTTTTGTGCTTACGCTTCATATGTGTATTTTATCCAGTGTTTCCCTGTACGCAGTCTCTAAACAATTTTTTTCGATTGCAGGAACAATGCCTCCAATAAAACCTACCACCAAGTGATCTCCGAGAGCACCGAAGCTAAAGGAACCAGAGGTAGGAGAAGGATCTTCCCCAACAACCGCAAAACAATTAGAATTTTCTCCAAGGTCGGAACCAATCATCAGGACATCTACCAAGAAAATTTTCAGTCAACCTCATGCCTTTGGAGACATGAAGGCAAGCACAGGGACCAAGGCGGTACTCCCAGACTGGGGATAAATCTTCAAGAAAATCAGCCGGGAAGAATTTCCAGAATATATCCCGCACAATGACCCCGACATGAGAAAGCTCGATGATGAAGCTTTTCCAAATATCTGATGGTCTTACCTGCACATGGTAGTGAGAAGAACCATGTGTTTCCCTATATAGAACTATTGCAATGGCTCATTGACCACAAGGACACACAGAAGTGTCTAATCAATGACAAAAATGGCGAGTGTGTCAGGGTTTTCCTTCTTGTAGAGGTGCAAAGTTATTACAAGCTTAGAGACCCGGAGGAGCGACTGAACACCAATTTCATCGTAAACTTCTACGACCGCCACAACNACTAGTCAGGTGATGTCTTCATGGTGGAGAGAAGATAAAAAATAAACCAATCGAACCTCTGGTTGGTACCAGATGACCAACTTAAGGGAGTCATATATCTATCTAGTGGCTCTCATCTGCCAGTTGTATGGGAAGAAAGATTGCTCTAGGTTTTCAGAGGCATGGATGCCTCTAGCTTACACAGTGGCCATTTTCGGGAGATGTTTCAACTGGGGATCCATCATTTAAAAGTAGTTGATCATTTGCATACAACAGGCTCAGACGCCGAAAGAAGGATAGACTCCATCCTTCTACATGGATTTGTATTAACTAGACGTCATGTGCGCGATAAATGTCTTTGTCGCCATGAACTTGAGCTAACACATCTTAGAACTCTCGGTCCACGTTTACTTCATCATTTTATGCTAGAACAAGTACAAAAAATCCTACTCCCTCATCTGCGATGAATTCATTGCGCGCATTCATTTTATTCTTTTCAAGAAAGAGTCTCTGAGTTTATCAGCTGCGGAAAAAAAAGGTGATAGCAAAGGTCGGCCACTAGTATCTGGATGAACGTGATACCTACATTAGGGTATTCGGGGCCACTGGAGGACCTCATCTCCTACCATCACATGTCCCTGACCGACTTGCTGAGGGGGGAATCTACTACCATACCATCTTGCAATGTTACAACGCAACCCTAGTGAAAGATAAGAAGCAGGCATTTATACCTTATGGATTCCATATAGGTCTCTACCTAGTAAAAGACACCACTCAAGCTAAGAAGGAAGGACCGGATTTTTACGCAAGCATGACCCAAAGGGTCTAGTCTTGAAACATGTGTCTCAAGTGTCGTTTTGTTGGCCATACGCCCACGACAAGTTTGAAGATGAAGTCTTCACAGAAAATGCTCAGTATTGGGATGAAGTCGTTGCAAGGATGGCCGACCCTAAGATGACCAGGTTCAAATCCATGAGCCTGGATGAACAGGAAAGAATCCTAGAACAATCCTCTCAAGGGAAACTAAGGGACAGGGAAGAAATGATAGCGGTCGAAGTAGAAAAATCCCCCAGGTAGCGGCCGAAACAAAAGAGATTCCCGAGGTAACCCCGGTGCAATATAGGAGTCTCCCCGAGGCTCAGGACGCACGGGAGAGGGGGTTACTCGTGTTAGAACATGCCCATCAGATAATTTATCAGTTATAAGATGACACAGATGTCATAAATATGGCAAGGCTCCTTGTCGACAACGCAGATGAAATCCAGATGGGACCAAGCATCCCTGAGTTCATAGACCTTGATGAAATTACTGGGTTAGACGAACCTAAATTCACGATACCACCAACCAGATTGTCGACATGTGTTTCGACTCAGCCAAATACTGTCGAATCATCGGGGAGGACCAGTGTGTCAAACCCCTTAAGTGAGATGATAAATATATATGATGATGATGAGAGGTCGAAGGTATCTCTTATGACCTCGGTACATATCGAAGAAGAAAAGGAACCAGAGAAGACATCTTCCCCAGTTCTTGACACTCAAGCTGAGGGGATTCCATAGACCGAACAAGAAGTCGAAAGTGTCTTAGACACTCAACTGCTCAATGCACCAGAGACTCAAGCGGACATTCTGAAGGATGAGAAATGGTCGGATGAACCAAAGGAAGGGGCTCCACAGCAGGAAACCAACGTCGCGATGACCAAGGATAAAGTAAGTACCGAGCATACCCCTGATGCCTCAATTTCAATCAGTACTCAAATCCCGAATGAGCGATAGACAGAAGATGGGCCTTCATAACACAGGGATGAAGTTCAAGAACCCAATCTTGAACGAGTATATACCATCGGGAGTCTGGGGAATACACTTACCTTGGGAGATCAACAAATCCCCCAACCTGTGGATGAAGTAGCCAACACACATGCCATAGGTTATGACCGGAAAAGGAAGGCTATCGTCAAAAGAACCACCAAGAAGAGGCAGATCACCTTAGATCGCTCCATCCTCATCACTATGGAGGAACATCTGATCAACAAAGAGCATACTAATATGTTTGAACTCATCGGTGCAGGGATGGAAATCACAGATGCCACCCTGGACATAGGTAAAAGAGATGAAGAGGAGTTGGTCGTTGCCCTGAAGGAATTGGAACATTTGCGCCACTTGTAGAAATACTACCAGGACACCACACAGGCCGCGGTGTTCCTAAGGAGCGAGTTCAGGAGGCCTACAACAAATTTACAGATGAGCGCCACCTATTCATTACAAGGATAACCTATCTCCAGGAAGACACCCTCATGGCACTTGCGACGTGAAAAGATATGGGGTAGTGGTACAATAAAGTGCAACAAGCCATGGAGAGAGTCAACTACATCGGTGCGGTCCAACAGGGTCGGGATGCAGAGGAACATGACATTCAGGTGTTAAAGGAGAGTATCCTTGATCACATAAGGAAATCAACTAAGTATTGGCCAACAATGGCTCGGGAACCTCATCGGGAAATTCAGGAAAAGTGGGCCAAGTGCGAGAAAAAATGGATCAAGATCAATCGGGTAATGAAAGACATCGGCCTCTCTGATTTTGGTATGCCCGACGTCTTTGTCGACTTTTGTGACATAGTCAAGTCGCACACCGATAAATACTCATTATGGGCTGAGGAAATAACTAAGGTGACAGATATGGCGCCAGGTTCGGTGCGATAGTTCACGAAGCACCCGATCAAAGCTCGGGCCATGATACAACAATTGAGTGCCAGTATAGTCAAGTATCGGGCACATGCGGTATAGATAACAAAGATTCACTCGGCCCCTATGGAACAACATAGATTCCCATACACTAGCACCTATGAGAATTTGTTCATCAACTGGTTGGAGTACGAGAAGAGTCACCCTCTTAAGTGATATCTTGAGATGACTCTTAGAAAACCTGACAGGAAGAATGCCATGTGGCGAATTTTGTTTTTCTTATCTTCACTTTAGTTGTTATATTTAGTTAATTTTATGTTATAAATAAGAGCATCGAATGATTAGTTATAGGTCTATGGTTGTTGTAAGAAACTCTCATTTTTGGTTTTGTTAAGAACTTTTTCGGAGCTACCTTTAATAGATAAGTCCTATTGGACCAGAGACAAGTTGTGTTTTCATCAAATTCATTTATGATTGGATGTGGAGAAGAATTATTTCCTATTTTGTCTCATGAATGGATGCAGTAACGAGTAAGAGCTATTAAATCTATTGATAAGTTATCTGATGCAATGTTTTATAGTTCTTTATTTAATGATGAAAAATTAATCTTTGTGTTATTATGTGATTAATTATTAGAGTTTAGTGAATTATTTTACTTGCCATCATTTATCACATGCATGTTTTCTTCTGATAATTTGTATCTCAGTAAGTAATTGGAATACTCACATGGTTAATGTATTAGTACTAGACCTATGGTAGACGATCATTGTCTGCATGCTAGAGTATAAGGGTTATCCCAAGATCAACCTCTTCTCCAGTAGTTAAGTTTGTTCCTATTTTGTTGCCTGGCTGGTTTATACCGGCCCTATATTGTATCAATCCCACCTAAGAGAAAATACAAAAAGAGAACGTCTGAACCGAAGGAGAAAGCCTTCACAAGAAAACGTAAATCCCATCGATTATTTTGGTTTGATTGCGAAATTTGGAGAACCATTCCACTATTAAACGTTGCAGAGTCTAATTGGGCCTCGGTGGCAGGTTTGGTTCCTTCTGTTGAGTTAAATGGATTTATAACCCATCAAAAGAATTGGCACTAGAAGGAGGGATGAAGAATGAATGGTTGAATACATATTTCACACAATAGCTCAGGCATCCTGTAGATTCAAAACAACCCACATGCATGGCTAGTCATTCCCAAGACATCCCACACACATTGAGTACTTTCGAAACGAGTAACTCACCCCAAGACGAGGAAGAATGCCTGTACCTAGAAATACCTTACGCTCTTCCTCACGAGGAATTGAATCAATTCAAAATAATCACAAGAGAATACGCTCGATAGATCAGTGCGTTGTCTTTAGCTCCGATACTTCCTCGAAGAAAACAAGTTAGCAGACCAGTGGTCGATACCCCCGACTAGGTTTTTTTGTATACAGTACAAGACCTGATAGATTTCACTCTCACTGAAATCAAATATCCTCTTAAACTAATCTCGAAAACTCTAGCCAACAACATCTCTGAGCCGAATGATTTTTCGAAAGAAGAAGGGTTTAATTCAGAATGTTCAATTTCAGGATTTGAAGATATGGAAGATCATAATGACCATGATGAATAAAGAGGAAATCCACCTCAAAACAATCAACCTTGGTTGGTCATATATTCTTTGGCCATCCCTGGATGAGTATATAACCTCCCCTGACATCCAGAGAAGTTACTTCCTAAATTTGACCCCGAAACCTCAGGATTTCCTGAAGACCATATCAAGAAATTCATACTAGCTATTAGACTTATGAATGTCCAACATGAAGATGTAGTTTGCAGGATTTTCCCCTACACTTTTGAGAATTCATCTTCCATGTGGTATTTTAACCTACCTGTAGGATCCATAACTAGTTGGATGAAGTTTCAAAAGGATTTTCTGGATAAATTTGCAGAAGAAATACTACAGGAGCTTTGATGGCTGATTGTTTTGTCGCCACCATGAGTTCCAAAGAAAGTGTCAAAGACTTTAATCAAATATATAACACCATATTAAACAAATTCCAACCCGAGGCTAAACCTACTCGGGAGTTGAAAATCAAAGTATACGCTAATGCTCTCCCAACTTCTATCTCCATGTTTGTGAAGAGGGTTGCCAAACCAACCCTGGTTGAGAATTTTGAAGAAGCCAAAACGATAGAGTTCCAAATGAAAGGATTCAAAGAAGGTCAGGTCTCTTTAGTTAATAAATAAGTTCAACCTCCTCCTAGGAGAGGTCTATTTCTTACTAGACCCCCAGGGAAACAAACTAGACAAGATCCTGAAAAGGGAAGTGGGGACATAGAGGACGTACAATGCATGGTCAAAACGCTATCAAATGAGATAATAGACATGAAAATAAGTGCAGGGGAGGGAAACCATGGCCAAAGTCCCTATAATCCTTTCTCTAAAAGGAATCCACCATTCAAATCAATTGAACCTCCCCCAACCAACTTAAATATCGATGTGGGAAATGTAGCATCCAACTCTTTCTTCACTTATCACCAAGAAAACCACTTTGAAAGAGACTGTCCTCAATGGGCGCATGCCATGAATTTGATGGCCAATAAGTTTCTAGATGAGGTATCCCTAACCGAACAACCAAGAAGATCAACTATAAATATCACCAATAAAGAAAAGGTTGATCCATCGGAAGAAACAACCATGTTGATATGGGATCCTGATCTACCTATGCATTTTGATGACCTATGTGAAGTCCAATAACCACCTACAAAAGTATTGGTTGTGCAAACATGAAGTAGGGGTCAACCTGTCTCAAACGACCTTACTACGACCCAAACCTCGGGAGGGAGATTGGTTCCCGATCACCCAAAAACACCTTTTTTTCCCCGAATAAACCCTATAAGCATCCATACACGAGAATCTCCCAAGATGGATTACAAAATAATAGAATATTTGAATAAGTTGAAGGCTAATATATCAGTTATGGACATATGTAGAATCCCTCAGCAAAAGGACTTCATGTTACAAGATTTGAAATCAGTAGAAAATCCTACAACAAGCAATGATCAAGAAAAAAATCTAACTCCCATAGATCTAGGAAATAAACCAACTATGAATGCTTGTTCTAAATATAGGAAGGGAAAACCTTTTGTTCCACCATTCCTTTTAACATTTGAAGTCTTCAACAGAAACCTCCATAATTGTTTGGTCGATTCAGGAGCATCCTCTAATGTTATGCCACTGTATATTTGCAAAAAACTAAATGCAGTCCCTCTCAAAAGTGAAAAACATGTAATACAACTAGACAAAACCTAGGTCAAGGTCATGGGAGAACTCAAAGAGGTAATGATCATAATAGCGACACATCCTAAGTTTGGGCAAGTGATTGACATCATTGTAGTAGATATCCCAGAAGCTTATGGGTTATTATTAAGTCGAGATTGATCTGAGAAGTTAAACAGATACTTTAGTACAGACTGGGTGCACCTTTGGCTACCCTTAGAGGGACACAAAAATATAATCAGAATTGATAGGGAAAGATATCTAAAACATAGTGTTACTGAGCTAGAAACCTTAAAAGAACCTTCATCGACGAATTTCCCTGTGCTAGGCAATTATTCCTATGATTCCTACTTCAGGAACTTCTCCCCTCTCTCATCTAATGTACCCCTTACTCAAAACTGTGAAATGATTTTTCAAGAGGAATTACCGACTGTGATGGAAGAAACCCTCTTCTGCCAAGAACCTGAGATAAAAGTAATAGAACTAACAGGAGGAAAACAGGAAATTAATAGGAAAGAGGAAACTGATACATTTTTCCCACAAGTTTGGACCCTACACTTTGATGGATCTAAATCGCAAGAAGGGTCAGGAGCAGGGTGTATCCTCATTAATATGAAGGGAAAATGAAATTTCATATCTTCTAGACTAGAATTCAAATGCACGAATAACATTGTCGAGTATGAAGCTCTAGTACAAGGGTTAAAAAAATCCATAGACCTAAACGTCCAAGAATTGAAGTTTTTCGGAGACTCTGAAATCATTGTTAGACAGATAAGGAATATTATACATTGCAATTCTTCACACCTGAAGAATTACCAATAGGAAGTGCATAGGCTAATAGAACATTTTAAAGATTTCAACATTACAACAATCCCCAGAGCGAAGAACATTCTTACCGATTCTCTGGACACCGTTGCTTCAAGGATATCACCTCTAGAGGATTATGAAGGATCTTGGTTCACTGCAGAACTGTTATATAAACCCTCGGTGCCCAACAATATTTCTAATTGGAAGGTTTTTGAAGGAGATGAACAGATTATAAACTTTTTGACCAATCAAGACAATTTTAAAGACTTGGCCATTGACGATGAAGTTTTCCAGGAACAATCAACTAAAACCAACCCTCATACAAATCAGTCGTTCGACAAATCAAAGTCTCACACAATACCGAAGGGAATAGCTAATTTAGAAAACCTTTTTGACCTAAAAGAAAGATTTAAGGGGTCAAAAAATGCGAAGACCGGTAGTTCTTTTCCCATGCATGAAACTATAAATCTCGGAACCCGGAAAGACCCAAAAAATGAAAACCTTGGAAAGACCATATCTAAGGAGGAAAGGAAGGCCTATCTCAAACTCTTCAGACAGTCTCAATATGTCTTTGCGTGGTCCTACCGAGATCTGAAAACGTATGATACCCGTATCATTCAGTAGACTATCCCATTAAAACGTGAAGTGAAACCCTTCCAACAGAATCTCAGGAAATATCACCCATCCCTGGAGCCTCTCATGTGTCAGAAGTTAAAGAAACTGTTAGATTCCAATATTATCTTTTAGGTCAGACACTCTACATGGGTAGCAAATTTGGTTCCTGTAAGGAAAAATTCTGGGGAGATTCGCCTATGTGTAGATTTCAAAAATCTCAATAGAGCTTCAAAAAAATACAACTACCCACTCCCACCAATGGAGCAACTCCTGCTGACCCTGTCTGGCTATAAAATTTTCTCCTTACTATATGGTTTCTCCGCTTACAACCAGGTTCTAGTTTCAGAAGAAGACCGCTTGAAAACTACCTTCCGAACCAAGTGGGGAGGGAACCTTCGCTTCCAAACACATGCCTTTTGGGTTAATCAATGCAGGAGAAACCTTTCAAAGGGTCGTGGACGTATCATTTCGAGGACTAATCAACAAGTGTGTATTAGTCTACTTGGACGATGTAACTTTGTATTCAAAGAATAGAGAAGATCACATCCAACACTTGACCTAGATTTTTGAAAGGTGTAGGAAATATGGCATATCCTTAAACCCTAAGAAAATCGTTTTCAGTTATCGAGAAAGGTAATTTGTTAGGCCACATTATATCTCAAGCAGGAATCCGCATAGACCCAAAAATAATTAAGGTTATAGCTCAGCTTCCATTACCTCACAACAAAAAGGATATGCATTCGTTCTTCAGGAAAATCAATTTTGTGAGGAAATTCACCCCCGATTTAGAGAAAACTATCAAACCCCTACAAACAATCATTCATAAGGATGTTGAGTTTAAGTGGGATGATGAACGAAGGAAGGATTTCAACAATATGAAAACTGCAATCTCTCAAGCCCCAGTACTGCGAAGCCCCTATTTCAACAAAGATTTCTTCCTCTATACTTTTTCCTCCGACCAATCATTAGCCACAGTATTAAATCAGATGGATGAGGATAAAAATGAAGCTTCGGTATCGTTCATGAGCACTAACCTCCAAGGTGTCGAACTAAATTATCCTGCTATCGATAAACAAGCCTATGCAGTTTATAAAGTGGTAAAACACTTTAGATCTTACATCCTCAAGAACCACACCAAAGTAATCGTACCTCACCCTGCAGTCTGATACCTATTTACTCAACAGGAGATGGGGCAAAGAAGAGGGAGCTAGATGGAAGTATTCCAAGAATTTTATCTAGACATAATACTTGCTAAACTTGTTAAAGGAAAAGGGTTATGAAAATTGTAATCCGAAGCTCAGGACCAAGTAAATGAAGACCCTGGATGGGAGAATGAAATGGCATTATGGTGCGGCAAAGATTCATACATCTCCCCGGGGAAAGAGTCTTGGTATGAGAAATCGACTTATCTCCTGCACCATGGGAATTTCCTAGAAAACCTGAACCCTAGGGAAAGGAGTGCTCTCAGGCTAAAATCCGCATAGTATCACCTCATAAATTCTGTACACTTCTAGGTTAATTATGATGGGGTACTTTTAAGATGCCTCGAACGTGAAGATGCAGACAAAGTTCTGAAGGAGATCCATGATGGCCTTGCCAGTGGACATTTTGCAGGAGACACCACCACTCATAAGATACTGAGAGTTGGCTATTATTGGCCCACTTTGTTCAAGGACTCTCACACATACGCTGTTAGTTGTAAAACTTGTCAAAAACGTGCTGGGAGAGAGAAGAGAGCAGCGGTCCCATTCCAACCGATGACCGTTTCTACGCCTTTTGAGAAATGGGGGTTAGATATCATAGGAGAAATTACACCAAGTTCTTTAAAACAACATAAGTACATACTTATTTCCACCGATTACTTCACGAAATGGGCAGAGGCCATTCCTTTGACTCATGTAAATGAGAAGGTGGCAATCCAATTCATAGAACAACAACTAATCACAATGTTTGGTGTCCCTTTTGTTCTTTTTTTTGATAACACAACTTACTTTTTGTAACATCCCGCTCTGGCACACTGAGAACATTTATTATTTGAGGACACTTGCTCGCAAGTGATCTGGACCCTTATGATGTTAGGCCATTATTACTTGATTATTTTGCGATTGACAGATGACATGATGTGTTACTATTTGATGTAGACAGGTGCTATTGACTCAGTTTTATTGAGTGTGCAGGGTTTTTGACCTTGATGATGCGGAGGCATCGATAGAACCCCCTTGGACTCCGGACCGAGTCAGGGAGTGTGCTTTTTGGGTGATATGTTTACTATGATGTTTCATTCGATTGATGATTTGTTG
>SNQJ01S0202403.1:0-16768 GCA_010110895.2 Picea sitchensis | reverse complement strand
CTTCATGAAATTATTGGGGCGATAACGAGGGTAAGTGTTAAAGAGAATCTAATAGTTCTAAAACTTTGCAAGGAAGAAAATTGATTCCTAACTGGTGGGAAAATTACATCACCTTCATAGCGTAACATAAAGAAAATTTAAAAAAAAAAAACACAAAAAAAAATTAAGACCATTATCCTCTCTTCATCCATGTCTACATTATTAAACCATCCTCCATCACCTTAATCTTCCAGTAACCATCTCCCTTTGTCATGTCCTGTTCACATTACTAAATCACCATCCTTCCCCTTAATTCCTCATTATTCCTTTTTATGTAACACATTTTCCATACAGGTTTGCCATCACCTTAATCTCCCATTATCCTATGTATTTATATATATATATATATATATTAATGGTGAATTTAAATGATGGATATTGATAAATTACAATGATGAATGCTAGATGTAAATAGAAAAATGAAAAAATATATATATATCATAAACAAATTGTTGGTATTCCTTAATCTTTAATTTATAGAATAAAGAAAAGGAATAATGGATTCTCCTTCCATAAATTTATTAATCCCTACCGCCTCTACCATTAATAAAAAGTTATGTATGTAAAAATAAAAGGAAATTATGAATGAGCGCATTTACTTTTTGAGTTCAAAAAGAAAAAAATAAAATAAAATAAAAAGGAAAAAGGGGGGAAACCTAAAGAAAAGAGGATTTAGGGTTTGAGACTGGATAAAAGAAAGGGAGAGGGGGAAGGAAGGGATCTTTTTGCAGCTATTGGTATTGGTATGCTGCCAGACTAGAGACTGGACTGATTTCTTGTAGGAGTTGGGGATTCTCAGCTGACTTGAGTGGTATCTCTGCCTTGGAGGTGAGCTGAGAAGCTAGGCTATTGTCTGGTTTGTGTGTGGCCCCTTTGCGTCTTGGGGGGCTAAGGGGGAAGGAGAGTACCCCTAGCATTTGGATGGGAGGTACCAGTGAGTCCTCTACGGTTGGCGAGCGGGAGCAGCATTGAAGGAGGAGCGGCACCGACACGGGTCAACATTCGAAGAGGGAAAAGGGGTCGACCTCCTTGATGGGTGATGGCAAGCTGCATAAAATAGATTGCATGGCGAGGATTCCTTGAATCTGAGATAAGTACATTTTATCTTTTGAACAGAATCCCGTTTCTTTTTCAATTCTGTTTCCAAAAATTCTATTAAATTCTGCATAGTTCATTCATATTCGAGTCTAGATGTTGGCTTCCACTCGATTTATATTTGCTTACCTTCCGATTTCTAAGTTTAATTTCGTAGTACTGCAATGACTTGCGTCGTATACTATCCCTATGAATGTTCTTGAATACCTCTATTTAGTCGAATAAATTACTTGCTGTTAAATAACCATTAATTCATTTTATGAATCGTGGGTTTTTCCGCCAACCCCGGTAAATTAATTTCAGAGCCATGGGTTCTATTACCTTCAGTAAAAACCCTCCATCCTTGAAAGAAGAAAAAAAAAAAACCCTCTTCGTCGACAGTACTGTTCTCATTTTGTTGTATGGATAGATTCATTCAGAATTGATGAAACACTGGAAAACCTTCACGAAAACACACCGAATAGACATCACGACACCCTCCCCTGTAGATAAGTTACTCCATATATAAGTTATTTCGGCCTTATCGTTCAATGTTGTATTTATCTGTATAGATGGTATCTCTGTTGTTGTTATGGCAAGAGTTCGGGGTAACCATATATTTTATTTTCGAACAAAATTGCAAGAGTTCTGTTGAGAATCCCATGCATGGTGTTATGCGTTTATTAGCGAGGAGTCTGTTAGTCTATTTTTATTTATTCGTCGTTACCATATGTGTATTTTTAGTGACATCCGATTCTTAATCTGTAATGGGCAGATTAGATTGGTCGCCTAACCCTTAACGCCTCCCTCCCCGAACCTCGAACTCCCCTTGCAGCCTCGCGATTTTAAATCGGCGGTTGATTACTGATAACCCTAACTCCTTCTTCGTGTACACAGGCGCGATTCCGTACTCTCAGACTGTTTCCACCTTCCCCGGATAGCTGGATTCCTGCCGGCTTAATTTCTCCACCTCCCCACCTGTAGGCTCACACAACGAAGCACCACCTTCGTGCCTTTTAAATTTTGGGCGCAGTCAAGTCCAGGTCGCCTGTCCCACCATTTTGCTGACCTTGGGAGCACGTTGACGCTTTTTCCTCCTTACCATTCGTTTCCCATGCCTTGGAGCGTTGAGATCGTTGCGCATTCATTGTTCTGGTGAGTGGTTAGGGTTAGTCTTAATGGCAACTTATTTATCCTCAGTCCGAGGCATTGTCAGATTTTTGCTTGGGCGTGGCCGACCGGTAAATCTCCCTTCACGCAACCTGTATGCAGCTGTAAATTCTCGTCAGTCTGGAAAATAATTTTAGAGCCGCGAGTCCCTAAACGTGCTGCTAACAACAACCCTGGTGGTAGATGCACGACAGAGAAATTAATTGGGAGTAAGAGTCACAGCTGGGAATTGCGTGTCGTTACTCACGTCTTGATATTAATTGGCAATATTTAACGTCTAGTTGAGGATAGATTTAAAAGGCTCCTGACAATTTTGATTAGCTGTTTAGACTATCGTTTGATTGATGCTATTCTCTTTAATTATTAAGCTAGTCGAAAACTAGACGACAGCCTTAACGTCCCTTGATTATAAAATTAAAATTGATGGTTGACCTAGTGTTCCTTGCATAAGGAGCTAGACTTTTATATTAATCTATTGGGACCTTGTAACCTTGTTCCTCATAAGAGACATACACTTCTTACGGATATTCTAATCAATTACCATCATTGCAAGTTAGAGCTCATGCCCAGGGAAGGGTTATGTTAGTGTTGTTAAGGGTTTGGAGAATAACAATAGATGTGAAGTGATACGGTAGGTGTGCTTATGGTAATGTAATAATAATTTTAACATTGCGCAGTGGTAATATATTAACTGTCATTCAATTGCATTTTTATTAACTGTTATGGTAATGTAATAATAATTTTAACATTGCGCAGTGGTAATATATTAACTGTCATTCAATTGCGTTTTTATTAACTGTTATGGTAATGTAATAATAATTTTAACATTGTGCAGTGGTAATATATTAACTGTTATTCAATTGCGTTTTTATTAACTGTTATGGTAATGTAATAATAACTTTAACATTGTGCAGTGGTAATATATTAACTGTTATTCAATTGCGTTTCTATTAACTGTTATGGTAATGTAATAATAATTTTAACATTGCGCAGTGGTAATATATTAACTGTTATTCATCGCTATGTAATTGCAAATGTTTTATATATGTACTTTCCCTTAGAGCGTACTAGGGACATGCTAATTATTTAGTCAAAACCAGTGCGTCTATGATTGAATAGGATAGTCTTTTAGAATTCCTTACACTTTTTAGCATTTGATGAATTAATGTTTACGAAAGGATCACTGATATCTAGATTAGGTTATGATTTAACAACTTTCGTGGTAGTTTAATATGATGGATTAAAGCTAGGATAAATGATTAAAATTATGAAATGGTATTGTCAATCGTGGTGAAGATAGGGTAGTTTTATTATGATGGAATTATGCTAAGATTAATTGATTTAAATATACAAGGGTGTTGCCAATTGGGGTAAGCACATGGTGGTTTATGGTGATGGATTAGTGCTAGGTTAAGTGATTAAAGGTATACAATGCTCTTGTCAAATGTGGTAAAGATGGGTTGTTTAAGGTAATGTTATTATAGGAATCATCTCATGATGGAATTTAATGAGGTATAAGGGAAGGAAATTGATATGCATCTTATTTTATTTAAGGAAATGAGGTAGTCTTTATTTAATCATGTGATGACTTCAATAGGACCTTTTTAAACTATGATGTTTATGGTGGTGTTTAATTAGGATATTAAACACCCTAATTATAGTGTGATGATTTCATTAGGTCCTTTTTAAAACGGGGACGTTTATTGTTGTGTTTAAGTTAGGATATTAATAAAAAAAAAATGTTGTATTTTTATCTTGTCCTTAAAATGTTGTCATCTTTAGATATTAGCATTTTTAAATTAATGTTACTTTTATATATGTGCCTTCTAAAAATATTGGTAATTTAACCATGGTCATATTAACCAAGTGTTATTGTTATATAAGGACATTTTTAACTATGATGTTTACTGCTAGGTTTACACATGTTGTTAATTAAAAATGTGATGTTATTTTTATAGTTGGACCATAGGGAGTGGTGTTGTCTTTTGGGTGGAAGGGTGACTAATTTATAATGATACGAATAATGTAAATGGATACAGTAATCAGTAATGTTGGTCACTGTAAATTTTAATGTGAATATGATATGTAACGGTAACGCTACAGTTCACATTGTTTCTGAGATATGTAAGGGTTTTTGCGACATCGTATAGAGTTAAGTTTGGGTAGATAACTTACGAGAAGGAATGGCGTTGTTATTTTTCTTTTTAATTGAAACTTATGGTCTTAATGACATTGGGTGGTGAGCTCCTCATGTTTATGGAATGTTCTATCTTGTAATGTCATTGTAATCTTATGGTGGTAGCATATAGGAGGGATTGCAATCGTAAATCATGGCCGGCTATGTGATATAACCATAAGGTGTTTAATATTTCATGGCAGTGTTAATTATAACCTTTATTGTCATTAATAAACATTTACGGTGTAATAACCTTGATTTAAGTACCATAGATGTTCGAGTCTATAATGAGGGTGTTGAGCCTTGTGGATAAGGAGGTACTTGGTTGATAAACCTTCCATGTGTGGGACTGTCGTCAGGTGGTGACATAGAGTCCAGTGTGTCTGTTTCCCCTCCTACACGTGCGCACACACCTTTAAAAAAAATAAAAAAAAAATAAAAAAAAATTGCACCTGTTATCAGCGTGGTTGTCGGATCAAGGAGGTTGTTACACTTTTATTAAACATTATTAACAAAGTTTACCTTATACAAAGCAATCATAATCAGATACTCATCGAATTATTATCCACATGGAAGTGGAGTGGCAGAATCAACTAATAAGAACCTAGTGAGGATATTGACGAAAGAAGTTGTAGACAACCAGAGGAATTGGCATAATCTACTCCATAACTATTTATGGGAAGATATAGTTACACCCAGGGAAGATATAGGGAATTCCCCATACTTTCTAGTATACAGACAGTAATTCATACTCTCGAATGGGATATACCTTCCATCTCTTTAACTTGCTCAGGAGTCCAGAGGGAAGCCCTCATCAATCTTACAAAAACAAATTGACACCCTACTCATATTAGAAGAAGAAAGGAAGAAAGATAAGTCACATTTTTTATCCCACCAGAAGACAGTTAAAATATAGTTTGATAAATGTAAGGCTAAAGAGAAAATTTTTGAAGTAGGAGACCTAGTCTTGAAGTGGGACAGAGCAAATGAGCCTAAATGAAAACATTCTAAATGTCAGAATCTATGGCTCAGACCGTTCTAGGTGATCGAGAAGATTGGGTTAGGCACGTATCGACTGTAGAATCTGAGGGGGGAACCTGAGGCTCTCCCAGTAAATGGCCAAGCCCTAAAACAATATTTTCATTAAAATAATAATAATAATTATTATTATGTGTTTATTCTAGATGCATCGATTTATCTTTTTACATTTATACTTTTTGTTTCATTTTTTTTATCACACTTTTGAGATTTGAAATATTGTGTTTAGAAAGACAATGGTTGACGTCAAACCATGCGACACAACGAACTCTCTTCCTAAATCGACACTCACATACAAACACAAGAAACGTTGAGGGACTCGCAGTTGTTTCAAGGGATCCTCTATCTAACCTGCATAGATGAACAACCTTGGAGAAATGTGGAAGTGTCTTCTTAGTGGTCTGGTAAGACCTTAAGGGAAACAAGGAAATATGGAAATAACTACATGCACCTCAAAGATAGAGCTAGTGAGTTTCACCTTAGTCACCTCATTCTTTTTGCAAATAATAGACGTCCTCCTCTCCCACTCGCTCAGGGCATTCTGCCAAAATAAAATTCAACTATATAAAATGAGCACACAATAGGAGAGGGTATACATATATCTACATCAAGGCTATGGATGCTCACTGGCAGAGGAGCAAGGTCTATGACACCAGGGTGACTCTGTCGGGGCTATGGACGCTCACTGATAGTGAAGCAACACCGTAGAAAATGAATGAAGGTAACTAAAGGGCCTAGGGCTAATGAATTATTTACTATAGTCTTGTTAAAAGAAAGCGTGAGTCAAGTTTAAAGGAAAAGAAGGTTGAGTAAAGGTTAAAAAACCCCACAGGCAGATGCATCAATTGGGGAAATTCCAAATGAAAAGGTAAAAGAAGCTCTGATGAAAACCAATTAAGTTCCTAATCAACTTTTACATCAGCCGAGCTCAAGGAAGGAACAAAGTTTCTGCTTTCTCTCAGTAAGTCGCCATTTGTTGAGCACTCAACAAACCCTAAATATCTTACGTCAATTTTTCACTTTTTGGGTACCACTTAATTTTTCACTGTCTAAATTCAATCTCCTTTTGAGAAATGTTTTGTATTTTCTTGTTCTTTTGACTCTCATTAAGCTATTCAGATTTTTTTAACCTTATGAAAATCCATGAATTAAAGGGGCCTAACACTTAAGTAAGGAATTAACAGCCAAATACGTCACCCGATGCGCTTAAAATTCGGCTTTGGAAGGAATTAAGAAGTGAAAAGGAAACACTCAGAAAGCCTCGATTGTCGAGCGCCGATCTTCATCGGTATCGGCGAAAGGGAATTTTGTGTCACAACAAGTATCAAAGATGGACCTTGTCGATAGTCGATTCCCTTCGGCATCAGTAAAAGATGAAGGGAGTGAAATTTAAGAAAGGAGGAAACGATATCGTCGATAGCCGATACCCGACATGCTTATCGAGAATTAGAGAAAACCGAATCACGACGAACATTGAGACCATGCTAAGGATTTTTCCCCGATCGCCAATTCTTGAAGTGTTTCAACATCGATGATCTTGCGAAGACGCTAACCCAAAAGAAAATACATGATAGATTTATCCCCGATCGCTGATCCCCGATACCTTTTCGACATCGGCGAACCCAGTTTTATTTTAGAACAATAACTTGAAAAAAGCCCCAACCTCGACTAATATGTGAGAATTAAGTCACTATTCTATAACGCCACGTGTCTTTGCCTGACTAGAGAAAATGTACGTCCTATATCAACCCGATTCACTTTTGGTTCCTCAGGTCCAAGTCACTCCTCTGAGTCAGTTCGCCACGTCAACACCATATGATGAAGTTGATCAGCATCAGAGGTTTTCGGTGAAAGGATATCAACGATAACATCCATAGCACATCGTCGATCCATATACACCCACTGAGAAAGTGACATGATGGGACGTTTTAGCAATGGATACGATTAGATTCTAAGATTTTAAGAGGTTAATTAATGCCAAATCGTGCATTAGTTGCTACTTCGTGTGCGAATCAAAAAAGACATTTGAAATTACCAATAGAGCACATCACCCTCCGTGCCCCCGCCGTCAATCCATGATGAATTCAAGTTGCAGATATTCGGTGGAAGATTTGTTTGAAACCCACTCATCAACCAAATTAATTGGTTGAAACGACACGGTAAGTTCTTCCCCGTTTAAATTCTCTTGAGCCATTGTAAACGAAACCATTATCCATGTGAAGGAGTTTCAGAGCATCCATAGGAGTGAAAAGAGAAATTCAAAGAAGTCGAGATCCCATGAGTATCAAATAACTAGTTAGAAATCTTTTTAGGTATGTACCAGTCTGGATTTTTTGTGCTTATGCTTCATATGTGTATTTTATCCAGTGTTTCCCTGTATGCAATATATAAACGATTTGTTTCAGTTGTAGGAACAATGCCTCCAAGAAAAACAACCACCAGGCGATCTTCGAGAGCGTTGAATCTAAAGAAACTATAGGTAGGAGAAGGCTCTTCCCCAATGGCCCGAAAACAATTAGAATTTTCTCCAAGGCTGGAACCAGTCATCAGAAAATCTACGAAGAAAGTTTTCACTCAACCTCTTACCTTTGGAGACACAGAGGCAAGCACAGGGACCAAGGCGGTACTCCCACGTTGGGGAGAACTCTTAAAGAAAATCATCTGGGAAGAATTCTCAGAATATATCCCGCACAATGACCCCGACATGAGAAAGCTCGACGATGAAGTTTTTCCAAATATCCGACGGTCGTACTTGCACATGGTAGCGAGCATAACCCCGGTGTTTCCTTGTACATAACTATTGCAATGGATCATCGACCACACTAACACACATAAGTTCCCGATCAACGATGACAATGGCAAGTGTGTCGGTGTTTTCCTTTCGGTAGAGGTGCAGATTTATTACAAGCTTAGAGACCTGGAAGAGTGACTGAACAACGATTTCGTTGTAAACTTCTACGAGCACCAAGACACCGGCCGGGTGATGGATTCATGGTAGAGAGAATATAAAAAATACACCAATCATACCTTTGGCTGGTACCAGACGACCAACTTAAGGGAGGTGTATATCTATCTAGTGGCTCTCATCTTCCTTTTGTATGGGGAGAAAGACTTTTCCAAGTTTTCAGAGGCATGGATGCATCTATCTTACACAGTGGACATTTTCGAGATAGGTTTCAACTAGGGAGCCATCATTTCAAAGAAGTTGATCATTTTCATACAACAGGCTCAGACGCCGAAAGAAGGAGAGACTCCATCCTTCTACATGGCTTCATATTTACTGAATGTCATGTGCACCAGAAATTTCTTTATCATCATGAAATTGAGCTGACACTTATCAGAACTCTGGTTCCACATTTACTTTAGAATTTTATGGGATAATAGGTACAAAAAATCCGACTCCCTCTTATACGATGAATTCATCCTGTGCATTCATTTTATTCTCTTCAAGAAAGAGTGTGTGAGGTTATCGACTGCAACAAAAAAAGGTGACAGCAAAGGTTGGCCACTGGTATATGGATGAATGCAATACCTACATTAGGGTATTCGGGGCCACTGGAGAACCTCATATCCTACCAACACATGTCCCCGACTGACTTGTTGTGGGGGAAATCAGCTACCAGACCATCCTACAAGGTTACAACACTACCCTAGTGAAAGATAAGAAGCAAGCATTTATACCTTATGGATTCCATATAGGTTTCTACCTAGTAAAAGACACTACTTAAGCTAAGAAGGAAGGACTAAGACAATTGGATTTTTGATTCCGGAACATTCATTTCCACAAGAATGACCCAAAGGGTCTAGTCTTGAAACATGTGTCTCAAGTGCCATCCTACTGGCCATACGCCCACGACAAGTTTGAAGATGAAGTCAGGATTGGGATGAAGTCGTTGCAAGGATAGTCGAACCTAATATGACCAGGTTCAAATCCATGAGCCTAGATGAACAAGAGACAAACCTAGAACAATCCGCTCAAGGGGCCCTTGGGGCTAGGGAAGAATTGATAGTGGCCAAAGTAGCATAAGACCCCCAGGTAGTGACCAAAACAACAGAGATTCCCCGGGTAATCCCGATGCAAGATATAAGTCTCCCTCAGGCTCAAGACGTGCAGAAGAGGGGTTTACTCATGTTAGAACATGCGCAATGGATAATTGATCAGTTGCAAGATGACCCAAACATCATAAATATGGCAAGGCTCCCTCTCGACAACCCAGATGAAATATAGACTGAACCAAGCAGCCCTGAATTCACTGCAAAGATCTTTGAGCTCCAGGAAAACACCCTTATGGAACTTGTGACATGAAAATATATGCAGCGGTGGTATGAGAAAGAACAATAAGTCATGGAGAGAGTCGACTACATCGGTGTGGTCCAATAGGGATGAGATGCAGAGGAACATGACATCCGGGTGTTAAAGGAGAGTAGCCTTGATCACAGAAGGAAATCGACCGAGTATTGGGCAAAAATCGCTTGGGAACTTCATCAAGAAATTCAGGAAAAGTGGGCCAAGTGCGAGAAAAACTGGATCAAGATCAGTCGGGTAATGAAATACATTAGCATCCCTGAGTTTGGAATGCCCAACGAATTTGTTGACTTGCACGACATAGTCAAGTCGTACACTAAGAAAGACTGATTATGGGCCAAGGAAATAGCTAAGGTGATAGATATGGTTCCAGGTCAGGTGCAATAGTTCACGGAGCACCCAATCAAAGCTTGGGCCATGCTGCAATAGTTGAGTGCCAGTATAGTCAAGTATCGGGCACATACGGTAGAGATAAGAGAGATTCACTCAGACCTGATGGAACAACATAGATTCCCATACACCAACACCTTCTAGGATATGTTCATCAAGTGGTTGGAGTATGAGAAGACTCACCCTCTTAAGTGATACCTTGAGATGACTCTTAGAAAAACTGACAGGAAGAATGCAATGTGGTGAATTTTGTTTTTCTTATCTGCACTTTAGTTGTTATTTTTAGTTAATTTTATGTTATAAATAAGAGCATCAACTGATTAGTTAGAGGTCGATGGCTGTTGTAATAAAATCTCATTTTTGGTTTTGTTAAGAACTATTTTGGAGCTTCCTTTAATAGAGAAGTACTGTTGGACCAGAGACAAGTTGTGTTTTCATCAAATGCGTGTATGATTGGATGTGGAGAATAATTATTTCCTATTTTGTCTCATGAATGGATGCAATAACGAGTAAGAGCTATTAAATCTATTGATAAGTTATCTGATGAAATGTTTTATAGTTCTTTATTTAATGATGATAAATGAATCTTTGTGTTATTATCTGATTAATGATTAGAGTTGAGTGAATTATTTTACTTGCCATCGTTTATCACATGCATGTTTTCTTCTGATAATTTGTATCTCAGTAAGTAATTGGAATACTCACATGGTTAACGTATTAGTACTAGGCATGTGGTAGACAATCATTGTCTTCATGCTAGAGTATAAGGGTTAACCCAAGCTCAACCTCTTCTCCAGTAGTTAAGTTTGTTCCTATTTTGTTTCCTGGTTGGTTTATATTGGAACTATATTGTATCAGTCCCACCTAAGATAAAATACAAAAAGAGAACATTAGAACCAAAGGAGAAATCCTTCACAAGAAAACATAAAGCCCATTGATTATTTTGGCCATATTGCAAAATCTGGATAGCCATTCCACTATTAAACATTGTAGAGTCTAATTGGGCCTCTGTGGCGAGTTTGGTTCCTGTTGTTGAGTTAAATGGATTTAGAACCCATCAACACATCATCCATTTTTCTTATATAAGTAAAATTTTTGGCCAATCCTGGGATATGTAGAACGCCAAGGAGTGTTCTAATCCTTCCATCCATGAAATTCAACTTGATTTTCCCTCTTCCTATTATTTTGGTTGTCGATTCATCACCTAGGAAAACATCACATCCATCATACCTTTCATATTCAAAAAACCACTCCTCGTGAGGATTCATATGAAAGGATGCACCTGAGTCAACCAACCATGCCTCATGATTTTCATGTTTTCTTGAAGAAGATAAGTACACATCCCGTCCTTCTTTCGTGGAGGTTTTTACTTCTGTAGATGGAGCATCTTTAGATCCATTCCCTCTCTCAACACTTTTGGATCTACATTGCTTCTTGTAGTTCCCTTATTTTCCACATCTCCAACATATCTTTACAAACTATCCGAGATATTTAGATCTTACCTTAGATTTACATCTCCCACTTGAGGACATAGATCTATTTATTTCCTGGGAGCATCCTCTTGCAAATAATGATTCTGCACTCTGTTCTTCCATGTTATTCCTCCTCTTCTCCTTTGACAACAAGGATGCAACCACATGATTGAAAATTAAAGTAGTTTGATTACTACCTATGGCCACAACTAGACTATCCCATGATTCTGGTAAAGATCACAACAAACATATACACTTATATTCATCATAAATCATAATATCAATAGATAATAATTGACATAAAATTGTATTGAAGGCATTTGAATGATCTATCATCGAGTCTACAACTTTCATCCTCTAGTTATACATCTTCTTTCATAGGAACAATTTTTTTACTAGGGACTTAGACTGATACAAATTCCCCAACTTATTCCATAAATCCGTGGTCATAGCTCCCTGTGAGACATTTAGTAATACTAAATCTGAGAGACACAACCAGATTGTTCTCTTCGCCTTTCAATCCAACTTTGCCCAATATTATGATGACATTATTGTAGGTGTAGTAGTTGGATCCACAATGATCCATTGATATTTTTCCACCAATAGATATTCCATCTTGAGATTCCATAGCTCAAAAAAATTCCCATTAAATTTCTCTATATCTATTTTTGAACTGCTCACCATTTCTTTTCACCTAAATAATGAATACTACAGATCTCCAACTATAACAAGGTTTATCACAGACCTGTTCCAAACTCTTAGTCACAAAGGCATCCCCCTAAAGCCAATAAAAACTCTAATAACAAATGTAGATTTAAACCTTGTAAAATGAATTACTAAAAAGATATTATTAAGAAAAAAAAAAGATACAATGGCACACACACATTACACAAAGATTTTTACCCTGGAAACTTAAATCAAGAAAGCCAACAACCTATTTAGAGCCACACCTCTATTATTCTATTCATGATTTCTTCATTGTTTACAATACAATACATATATAGGATCCCAGGACATTGAAAACCCCTAATCCATCAACTTGGATTAGTTAACAACCCTAATTTATAAACCGTAATTAGAAAACCATTGGTGAAAACTATCTGTTGAAAAACCACTAAAAATGGATGCAAAAAAACAGCCAAAAAAAATTGAGGGTGTTTCCCCTGAAACCCCACATGTCGCAATTATTTCATTACATGGTGTTAGTGGCTTTGGTTTTATAGCATATGGAAAATTTAATCACTAATTCTATTTAATAGAGTTACAAGAGATTTTTCCAAAAATGAGATTCGCTATTTTAAAAATGATTTGCCCAAATTCTATAAGAAATTATTTTACCCTAAAAATCGCCAAAATTTTATAAAAACTATATAAAATCCTTAGAAATTTGAATATTTTTAAAAAAATATCGCCAAACATTTATAGTTGGCATATGGAGGATTAGTAAGATTCACCAAGGTTTCTACATTTTAAAATAAATTTCCAACCTTAAAATCATCCCTGTAGGTAAGTCAATTGGTCGATAGAATCAAACCATGAATTGAAAGTTTAAAGGATGGTTGAGAAGTATACATGACTTAAACCAATGATCAGATGAGAGTAAACCCCATTATTATTAACTAGCTATCCTACTACATGAGACTAGAAAGTTCTCATAATTTCTTAATTATATATTTTATTCATTATATACTGAATTATTACAAAACTGAGTAGAGATTTTTAACATTACTATAATGAATTATTATTTCTTAGGAGGTATACATGAGGTATAAATCCTGAGTGGGCCTAATGGTTAAGAACATTTATTTCCTCCTAAGAAGTCACAAGTTCAAATACATAGGGGGTAGGGTAGGGTATGGATTTTTAACATTGGTATAACGAATTATTATAAAATTAGTAGGAAGTAGGGGCACAACCATTTCCTGTAATCATAAACTATACAAGTATTACATGGTATCTCAATATGATTTCACCATTTTTTGTTCTAATCTTGTCAGTGGCATCTACAAAATTGGTAGCAACATCATCAACCCTCAAGTTCGGCACAAAATATGTGCCTTTACACACCACATACTATGGGAGAGCCTATTCCCATACTATAGGAAATAGAGAATCTATCTCACCATATCACCTACACTAATACGAATATAACACAACTATCTAGATAGATGGTAGGGAAAATTCATTGCTATTTTTTATATTGTCATCAAATAATGGATGTATAATCCACCTAACCCCACTCAAGGGTTGGATTTCCTTTTATTACTAGGAGTTATACATATCCAAAGTGAGAATCCCTTCCATTTTAAGATGGCCCTATAAATAATATATATGAAAGAAGGGGGACCACTCAATCCAGCCAGGTTGCATAGCGATGATTATTGGAAGGCATTTTTCTTATGGGTCGTTCCCTTACATGTTGATCCAACATTTCATCTTACTATTTTATTTATTATAAGGAATTCACTATTCTTAAATAAAGTCCAAGGTTCTCTATGGAGTTATGTACATGATGGGTACTTATGTTCCGTATACAGGGGCTTCAAATAAGTGAGCATCTTTATGTTGGAATTGGTCAAGTGTCTAAAGACCTGTTTCATTAGGTTATCTCTAGTTACTAACATTATGTGAGATTCTAGTGTTCCCTTCCTTACAAATAAATTCATCACAAAACCATAGACTTGGGAAAGAAAAAATTATTAAGTTGTTTCTTTTGGTGTATCTAGTTATGGTTGTGAAAAATGACCTAGAAAACTCTATTCTCAACAAAATTTGACAAAACCAAACAAATCACTGAGGGAATAGTTCCAAGCCATTCAAGAATTGTTTGAGTTTATTGGTTAGTTCAAAGACCCCTAAAACCCGTAGGGCTTGGATTAAATATGCTTTCGAACCTTGACCCATGGAATTACTCTCGACACCCAAATTTCTATCAAATTACCCCAGGGAACCAAATTTCTATTGGCTTTGTTGTTTCGAGATTTGTTGGAAGGAGGGTTGTTTTGGATCATATTTGTCCTACATAATCAAGTTGAACACGATATATGCATTATCCAAAATGGCCCAAACAACTCTATTCTTATTTGAATCTGGTGAAAAAAATAAAAAATAAAGAGGGCATAGTTCTAAGCCATTTAATGGTTTTCTAAGGTTCTATGTCAATTCAAATACCCTCAAAACCCTTGGGCATCTAGGAATTATGATTCTATGATATTTACCCGTGAAATTATGTCAAGAACCCAATTTTCCATTTGATTTTCTACCTAAACTTCGTCGGAAAGATGATTACTTCGGAAAATGTTTATCATATGCCCTTGAGTTCAACATACTATATGCATTATACAAAATAACTAGAAAGCCTTACTCTGATTAAAATTCATTAAAACAAAAAAATATAAAGGATATAAATCCATGTTGTTTAAGTTTTTTCAATATTTTGGGTCAATTTAGAGATCCTCAATACTTGAAACTATGCTTTCGAAACTTTGAGTCTTGATCCATGGAATTATGCCGAACACCCAAATTTTAATCAAATTTACTACTTAAAACTTTGTTTAAAAAAACATTATTTTGTATAACCTATATCATGCACCCTCAAATTTGTTAGGATTCTAACCTCCCCAACCCCCTAAGTAGATAGATACATTGCTATGTATGGAGACTATCTATAGTAAGTAAGACCCATGTAGTAGTGTGAAATAAATAAATGTAAGAAGACTTTCTCTAGAAGGTTCCACCTACTAGAAATTTCCTTCTCTAGAATGTTCCTAGGAGGTATAAATTATTATATTAAGATATAGAAATAATGTAATGGGATGTCTTGTGAAGTTATTTGTAATCAAATATCTTTTCAGTTGGAGGTTTCCCCCTCAAATAGGAAAGCGAACATTGCTTCCAATAATAAAATTATATCATTTGGTGCTATTTTAGTTTTCTATTTGACTATTTTCATTGCAGTCTATATTTTCCTATAGTAATACTAGGTAAAATCTATTAATTCTACTATGCATATCTCAATTTGCTAATAAAAAACACCCAAAAATTTAACTCACTAATCATTTCTCTAAGTATATATACTACACAATACACATGGATGGATTATACCACCATATACCCAGCCACCACATGTCGTATCTATTGTTGAGATTTACCTATCCATCAAATAAAACTCATTATGTCTTGAGATTCTCATTTCAATATCCTACAAGCAAGTATATGTACCTATATTTTTAATAGTAAAACTATTTCACAATGTTTTTTATTCCTCTATCTATGACAACTACCTCATTGCATTAGTGGAATTAGTGTTAAAGTTCATTTGTTTTGACATATAACACATTCAACCAATATAGACACTTATTGTTTTAATATGGATAAGAAAATTTGAAATACACACTCAATATAATCTTATTAAATAATCAATTAAAGAACATTAAATAGTATAAAAATTTCCATTTCCCTTTCTGATTTACAATCCAATAACAAAAAAAAAACACTCTAGGAACTTTTATAATGGTCTCAAATCAATGCAAAAATATAGAAGTCTTAAACTAGATTATATCCATCTTGAGTCTAATTTATCAAGTGTCGAGAGGGATTGAATCTCGTGGTGTGAAAACCTTTTTAGAGTGAAAAACTTGAGGAAAGGTTTTCACTTCAAGGTATTTGATCCCTCTTTGTAGTTTATAGATTTGGAGTTAATATGGATCTAGGCTAGCTCAATTCATAAGCGATCACATCAAAATTTTAGATGATCATCATTATGTATATGCATATATTTTAAATGAATTTAATCCTTTGAAATTTACTAAGTATCATTTATAGTCTAGAGAGTAATATTAAGAAGGTCACTTCAAAATTTACATGATGAATAAGGTGAATACTAATAAAGTAACAATGTTCAATTATGGAGAAGGTGAATAGAAATAAATGAATAAGATGCATATAGTATTGGATAGTGATATTATCAATATTCTTCTTCAAATTTTCTTATAACTACACCTACTAGTTTTCTCATATTTTCATATAAATCATATGAGAAAGGAGGTTGAAATTAAAGACCATTCAAAAAATTAACTCAAGATAATGTGGTAAAGGTCATAC
>SNQJ01S0202402.1:13223-29991 GCA_010110895.2 Picea sitchensis | reverse complement strand
TATATACCAAGGAGACATTTTCATTTTGAATCATCTTGTACTTGAACATTTAAGTGGGGTAAAAGGAGGTTTCCCCCTCGAAGAGGCTTATTATCTGATATTATCTCTTTTTCAAGGTGTTGAGTACTTTTCTTGAGGTTTTTATATGCTATATTGATGTTTGGTTCTTAACATGATCTCGTCTGGATTAACTGAGAAAAGTAACCTCTATGGGTCTTCTTTTAAACCCTTTTCAGACCCTCTAAACATGAAAATATTGTCGAGCGATCTTGTGGCCTTTCATGCTCGTTAAACTCAAATTTGAAGTCACATCTTTCCGACGGTAGTTTAACCCTTTTTTGGTCTAGACAGTCAATTGTACAAACAAAGGTATACTCTAAGGAACTTCCGTTCTCTAGAAGAGTACCCTCAGGTATAATTTTACCCCTTTTTCAGGCTTGAGGGACTAAATTTACGAAAAAGGAACCCCCACAGAGTCCATAGTTAAGCTCTTTTCAAACTCCCTAAAATTGAAAAGATCACCGAGTGATCTTATTCTTTCACACTCGTTAAAATGGTCCAGAAGAACATCCCTGACGGAGTCCATAGTTAATCTTTTTTCAGACTCCTTAAAAGTGAAAAAATGGCCGAGTGATCTTGTCTGTACCACACTTGTTAAAATGGTTTTGAATAGACATCTGATCGGTGCTAGTTTACCCCTTTTTCGAGCCGACTAAACTGCCTTCGAAAATGGTACACCAATGGAGTCTCCTTTTACGCTTTTTCAGACTCTCTAAATATGAAAAACTATCGAACTTACCTTCTTTGGACTCGTTAAACTTACATCGAAGGATGTTACTGTTGTGTGTTTTATTAAATCGCATTTGCATACCTGCATCTTTGGCCTAATGTCAGCTCCATGTTTCTCTCAACTGAACCATATGAAGCATGCCTTATACGTAAGCCCTGTAGCACTTTGCCTCTGTGTCTTGACACCTTTGGTCCCTGGAGGATTTTTCTCGAGTGTCCTTTTCTTGCATATGTCCCTTTTCCTTGAGCATCCCTGTGTTCCGTGCGCTTGGAACTAGTATGTTTGCAACACTCGATTCTCCTTTATAACGTAACATTCTTTTATTATTTTTCCAAAATTATTGAAAAAGACAAAAAAAATCAAATATACCCCAAAAAGAGGAAGGGAAAAGTATTTTCTTTATTGGTAGCATAATGAGTCTCCCTTGGATAAAGCACATCTGTCCATTTTTTCATCAAACCCTGGTATTTAATATGACCTTAGGAAGCTTTTCTCGCTACATAGAGTTGTGTCCTCCTCTATTTGGTTATTCTTCCAAACATATGGAGAGTTTTCGTTGCCTCCTGCCTCTTAAACTTATGTTAATTCCATGCTGCTCAAGTCTCATCATTTGTCGTGCTGTTGTCCAAGGGAAGTTTGTCACCAATCCTGAGTCGACCCCTCTACAGTTTGTCTCTTGCCCTCATACCCGACCATCCTGAACGTCCAATCAAGTCTTTGTTTGAAATCAATGAAGCCTTTAGTCTGATCATCAAGATTCTCTATTCCTACCCAAGTTTTGAATATTTTGAATTTGTTGCTCGAGCTCTGAAGACCTCATCTCCAGCCATCATGTTGTATCGGCTTCTGGAAGATGGATACTCTACATGTATATCTTTTTGATTTCGAGACGTAGCTCTGTTGTGTACTGTTCGCAGCTACACTTTATATAGTTATATGACATGGATCTATAGTGTATTTGATTGGTATCCATGCATTTATTCTATCCCAAGCATTGGTATTCTCACCTCGGTGAGACATTTATTATTTTTCACATGAAGGCTCGCGATTCCTGGTTCTTGGGCTCACTTGTTCGGCACATCAGTAAATATTGGTAATGTATTTCGACCATCAGATGCTCTTCTGACCTCGCACATTAGGGGGCATATTTTATAACCCTAATTTGCACCATACATGCTTACCTGGCATCAGGCCATCTCATATCCCTTCTTTTCCAAGCCACTACTGAACAACTCTTCTTAAAAACTCCATTTTTAAAATTCCACGCTAGCTGACCCACTATAGCCTGCGTGGATCTACAGCTTCCACGCTAGCTGGCCCACTACAGTCTGCGTGGACCTTCAGAAGCACGAAAAAAGGAAATTTGACAATGAAACACATAGCTTTGGGTGAGTTAACCGAACCTTCCGGCCATGGATGGCCGAGGGTTCACCCAAATACCTAGCTTCTTCTAGCCTATAAAAGAAGGGGTAGGGGTACCATTTGGAGGAGGATAATATAGTAAAGAAACTCTACTCAATTTTATATTCCTATTGTCCCAACCCTTTATCCATCCATGTGCAAGGAGTAATACAGAGAAAAGAAGTTGGAGGACATTTGAAGAGGAGCCCAGGATCAGGTTCGCAGAGCGGTGGCCAGTCTTGACATTTTGTAAGTTGTTGATTCATTCAAAGTTATAAAGAAATGCTTTTCCCATCCCAATTCATGAGTTCTTCATAGATTTATTAAATATATGTTTGAATCTCTAACCCATTATTCTATAGGTAAAATGCATGCGTAGTTTGTTGCTTGTTTTGTATATAGGTCAGCTTTGGAAGGAGAGCTACTAACAAGGGATTAAGCGCAAAGAGGGATCAACATCGAACGCCTGGAACAAGGTATGTTGGTCTAACCATGTTTTTATTGGAAAGAAATGGGGTTTAAGTCTGGGGATAAAGGTAGAAAGTAGATTTGTTTCAGTCATATCTGCATGCATAAGATAACCCTATTTGCTAGTCCATAAGGGAATTTCCCTCACAACAATAGGAAACTATGTAGTCCGACAGGAGAAAATACAACACCAGTGGGTGAATGAGAATGCCGAACCAAGGAAGTAGTTCGACGCGCAAAATGAAAAGGAGATATTTAAGTAATCCATACATGAATTTCAGAAGGATGACATAGCATCGACGTCAACTGCCCAGCAAAGAAAGGAAGCACCAGAATACGAGATGCCTCCATTATTGGATCATACCAATGAAATGAAACCCATGGGACAAGTAAGTACAATTAAAGGTTTTTTGAAATCATGTGGAAAATTATTGAATGATCCATCATATGTCAAAATATTGCAAAAGATATTAGAAATATGTAGTATAGAGATAGAAGGAAAACTAGAAGAAAAACACCTACATACAATGAGAAGAACAAGTAGGGAGTTCAGACTGAATGTCAACATCAAATATTTTAACATGGGAGATATCATACTAGATCTAGGATCTGAAGTTAATGTATTACGAAAGAAGACATGGAAATGCATGGGAGAGCCCACATTAGGATATTCACCTATTCAATTGAAACTAGCAAACCAACACAGAGTCCTACCAGTTGGTTGACTGAAAGTAGTGATAGTAGACCTAGATGGAGTGTGCACTAAAGCAGACTTTGAAGTCATTGAAATAGTGGATGACACAACACCATATCGAGCGTTTCTTGGTTTGGATTGGGCGTTTGACAATCAGGCCATAATCAATTTAAAAACACAAAAAATGACATTTGAGTAAGGAGAATATAGGGTCATTGTGCCCCTAGACCCATCAGAAGGGGAAATATTTGTAGAACCAACTTGCTTAGACTTAGAAGAAATCAACCAGTTGTACAGAACAAATGCGTGCAATGAGGATTACATAAACCCAACTTCATATGGGATACTCATTTGGCAGAGCATTATGTCATGTGTGACAGACTCATATACAGGCTTAGAAAACTTTTAACAAAGGCTAGATGAAGTTTCCACAAGAAGATGCACAAGAATAGACCGCACAGTAAGATGGGTAGGCACGAAGATAAGGAAACCACCCAGTTTCCAAAAAATAAACGATCTAGAAGCATTCTTGGCACAATACGAAGATGATTTTTTAGAGAATCATTGACTATTAGCACTTGATATAACACTCAAGGCCACACTTGCAAGATGGTGGGGTGCACACAAAGAGACAATCAAATATTGGTACCAATGCAAGAGGTTAATGTGCATAAGGTTCGACGCAGACCAGAAAAACAACAAGCAGAAGAAGTATGATGGATAGGGGGCACTAGTGAAACACTTAGAGAAGTGCAGAACGTTGTGGAAAAATACACCCCCAGAGGTATGTCATCATCATTTCATACACACCCTAGAGGGCATACCAGGGAATTGGTATATAGACTAGGAACTGCGCAAAGGAACTGCAAGCTAGACGGTATTGCAACAAAATTTTATAGTCACTTTTTCATTTGAGCGTGAAAACCCCAACATAGATGAACCCCTTAAAAATATAAGAGGGGTGATATTCATCAAGGAAACATAATTCGAACTCATAATAGAAGAAAAACAACGGGACAAATAGACAATCAAACAACTGTTGTCATGTTACCACGTGTAGGAGGAAGCACCAGATGAAGATGATCCACACGATATTTAGAGTGAGGAAACAGAAGGTGAAAGAGAAGTAGGGAGCCCACCTATAGAATTAGAAGTCATTGTTGTACCAATCAAGGTAAATAAAGTCAGGATTGGGACAATTGAGAATCCCAAAATGGCCAACATTGGAGATTAATGGGATGAAAAAATAGTAGAAAACATAACATAGTTACTGCGCGAGTAAAATGACCTGTTCCCCACAACATTTACAGAGATGAAGGGTATAAAAAGAGAGATAGAAGAAATGAATATTCCACTCAGAGTTGAAGTGATACCAATTAGACAACGACCATATAGATTGAATCCCATATATAAGCAGAAAGTCAAAGCTGAGATCGACAGGATGCTCGAAGATGGAATCATAGAACCAGTGGAAGAATCAGAATGGATAAGCCCAATGGTAGTTCAGGAGAAAAAACAAAGAGGGATAAGGATATGCATTGACTTGAGGAATTTGAACGATGCATGCCTACATGACCCATTCCCTACACCTTTCACAGATGAAGTGCTGGAGAGCGTAGGAGGACACGAAGTTTACTCATTCACTGATGGATTTTCAGGCTACCACCAAGTCAAGATAGCATAGGAAGACATATATAAGACCATGTTTTCTATAGAATGGGGATCCTACCAGTAGACAGTCATGTTGTTTGGACTAAAAAATGCACCCACAATATTTTCCAGAGTAGTCATCGCCGCATTTAAGGAATTCATCCACTAGTTTCTAGAGGTATACTTGGATGATTTGATAGTTTATAGTTTGTTGAAATACCATGTAGAGGTCTTATGGATGATGTTAGAAATATGTAGGCAGTGACAGATATCATTAAACATAAAAAAATGTATATTCAAAACATCATTTGGGATACTATTGGGCCATATAGTATGCAAACAAGGTTTATTATTAGATCCTGCAAAGATTGTAGTAATCGTTAACTTGCCATATCCAAAAATAGTCCTTCAACTAAGAGAGACATTGGGACACACAGGATACTACATAAATTTTATCAAAGGGTACACACAGATTACCGCACCAATGGAGAAACTGTTAAGAAAATATACAAAGTTTCAGTGGAACGATGATTGTCAACATGGAATGGATTCACTGAAAGAAAAGATGGTCACCACGTCGATACTAGTATTTCTAGACTGGGAGAAGACATTCCACATGAATGTAGATGCGTCAACCGTAGCACTTGGAGCTATCTTGGTGCATCCAGGAGTGGGATATTTGGATCACCGTATAACATTTGCGAGCATAAAGCTATCAGAATCAGAACATAGCGAGAACACTATAGAAAGGGAAGGCCTAACTATGGTCTATGCACTTCAGAAGTTCATACATTACTTATTGGGAAAACACTTTAAGATGTTCACAGATCACTCAACCCTTAAATACCTAGTCAACAAGCCAGTGTTGGGGGGGGAGAATCTGTCGAAGGTTACTACTGTTTCAAGGATTTGATTTTGAAGTAATAGTCAAGACAGGAAAATTGAATGCAGGACCTGACCACCTATCAAGGGTCACAAACGGAGAAGAACCTACGAATTTACAGGACAACTTGTTGGATGCACAGTTATTTTCAGTCCAGATCACAGATGAATACTTTGCAGATATCATTCAGTACTTGATCACAGGCACTACGCCGCAGGAATACAATACCGCACAGAAGAAAAACCTGGTATTTTGGGTTGTATACTATCAACTGATTGTAGGACACTTATACAAAATGGGTGCAGATAGAATCTTGTGAAGATATGTGTTAGAACACGAAAGACCAAGAGTTGTACAAGAATCCCATGAGGGAATAGAAGGAAGACATTATGTAGGAAATCGATCAATATCAAAAGGAGATCGAGAATCTCAAAGAGTATCTCACACCTACCACTCCACCAGAGGTAAGGGAGCAAAGGAAGTAGGAGTCAACATAGCAGCTACAGGATATAGAGAGACAGGTCAGCACATCATTTGACTTGTTCAACAATGAAACAAAGATTTGGATGAAGATAGAAGAGGATCAACAAGTACAACAGTGGGATAAGGAATAAGAGAGGATAAGAACAACTTTCAGGACCTCAAACAGAGGAAGAATACAATGTCCATGACGGATCGTGTCAAAGGGGTGCATGATATGAAGAAACTACAAGCATAACTCACCACTGCACAAACACATAAAAAGGAGTGTCATCCTCAAATGAAACCTCTTTAAGAGTGTGTAGAAAAAGTCATTTCACAGGAAGAATAAGCTAAGACATATATGGCACAGACCCAGGCAGAGTGTACAAGATTGATCAATGACGAAATTGCATTCCAGATAATAGACACACTCAAGAAGAAGACCACATAGGCTCAAACGCAAGGAACTAAGCTCAAGGAGAAGTTCCAGGCGATCACTAGGGAGATCGATGAAGCACACAAAGGTTAGGTGGATTAGGACGAGCCACATGTCAGTGTTGGGGGCCTGTTGGAAGCAAGCCAAAGAGGAAAGAAAGGCGATTTTGGGAAAGAAGGCATGCACAAGGAAAGCGAGAGCTAGAAGGAAGAGAAGAACGCGCTCATGCATGGAATACCTAACGACATTAGGGTTAGGTTTTTTGCAATGTAATGGATGAAGAGACAAAAACGTATAAATATAGATTCCTAGGTCTCACAGAAGGGCCATTGTTGTAGTAGTTGTTGTTATTGTTATTGTTGATATAGAGAACCAGATACAAGGAAGCGAATGCGATGCAATATTTTGCTATATGACCTAATTTTGTAAGATGTTGAGCTATAGAGGACTGAGGAGGGTATATATTGAGGGTTAGATCACAGGATGAGGATCCTGGTGTGATCTAGTCTGCCTCAGAATAAATCTCAACCCAAGTGAGGAGAGTTGTAAAACACGTGGCACTGGAGTTTAGAACTACTATAATAAAAGAGATAAGAGCCAGATCTTTGTGGACGTAGCCCAGGAGGGGGTGAAACATGGTAAGACATGTGTTATGTGACTAAATACATGTGTTCCTTTATTGTCTTCAGTAGTTATTCGATATGCTGAATGAATGAGTTGTTATATTTACTTCTTATTCCTAAATGGCAGTATATTGCATTAACTAGTTATAATAGAACTCTCAGTATACAGTTCTCATATTCCCTACTCAATCCTAGGATTCAAACACATGAGTATTACAGCCACCCATTAAGACTATCTCGGGTGAGATGATGTAGAGCACCTTGTGCGTTGCATTGCCTTTTGGTTTACTAGGAGGGCTGATAGTTTTAGAGGATTTGTTGGAACCTTGAACAAACATCAACCCTGGGTCATGCAAGTTGAATATACATACTTAGACAGAATAGATAAACAACTAGCAAGTATCTAACAATAATGTCTAAAATTTTGTAAAGAAGAAACCATTGTCAAACCTTCCATTTCAGTTGTAGGATAGTTGCACTGAGCCTGGGAAAGATTTTTGTTGGAAAAGTAGACAAGATGATCAAGATTTCCTTCCCATGGTTGTGCCATAATAGCACCCAATGCAATCATAGAGGCATCAATGTGCACATGGAACTCAATTTTCCATTTAGGATAAGTTAAAATAGGTGTAGTACTCAACTTCTCTTTTAGCAGGTTGAATGCTTTATCACAGTCACGAGTCCAACCGAATTATTCGTATTTCTTTAGTAGTTGTTCCAAAGGTTCTATTATACTTGTGTAATTCCTAATAGACCTGCGATAGTATAAAATATGGCCCGAAGTATTCCACAACTATTTGGAAGTGGTAGGAGGAGGCATATTGAGAATTACTGCAACTTTGTAGGATCGACTAGCACTCCTTCCCTACAATCTATATGTTCTAGAAGATTCCCAAAGGGTACACAAAAAACACATTGTCTTAGATTAAGGGAAATATGTAGTTTTTTGCAGCGATCCAACATCAGCCATAGTAGTTTGATGTGATCCTTGAGTAAGCTATACATAGTCCAATCATCTAGGTATACCTCGGAAAACTTATGAATGAATTTGTGGAATGCTGCAATAACTATTTGAGAGAACACAACTGCGACATTCTTTATCCCAAAATGAATAACATTATAGCTAAATGATCCCCACTTGGTCATGAAGGTATTATTTTTCTTGTCTTCTTTGGCAATTTGAACCTGGTGGTATCCAAAAAAACCATCTGCAAAGGAATACACTTTGTTTCCTACTACTTGATCGAGTACCTCATCGCTAAAGGGGGTAGGAAAAAGCTCATGTACACAAGCAGTGTTCAGTATTATTTATTCCACATAAACTCATATATCCTCCATACCTTTATTGGTTTGTATGATGATATGAGTGATCCATTTAGACTTATCGACAAGGAAAATCAGTCCAACTGCCAACATCCTATCAATCTCCATCTTTACTTTCTCTTTGACTCTGGGGTTCAAATGACATGTCATGTGTTTAATTGGTCTTGAGTCAGGATTTAAATCTTTCTTCATCTCCCCTAAATATCCCTTAATACCCTTTTAGTTATGAGAATCTTGTAGGGATTAGATCGTCATATTCCTACAACAGAGCCTGTATCTCTATCATAGTCTACTCATCCCAGTAATCCCCTATGGAAGCTAGATTAGGGTGGTCTCACTCCCTATGTTTATTTTTCACAACTTCAAGGGTTTATAATAAGAGATATTGACATCATATGACTTAGTGTCATGCACATCTCTAGTGCCTTTTGATTCTTTAAATGTCAAATTCCTAAGATCTTTTAGGCTTTCAGGGTCTCTTGGGTCTTAATAATTTTTCTACAAGTTAGAGGTATTCATGCAGGGGATGGGTAAATTCCATGATGAATGATGTTTTCATGTTCAAGATAGATGTTTGGAGGATGTATAGGATTAAATTCATCAGTAAAAAGAATTTTCTTAATCTGTTTCAAAGCTAGAGTGATTTCAGGGGACTTACCCAAGAATAAGAAGTCTTGGCAAAACCACTTTTGAGGGATTTCCCAGAAAGCGGTCTATTGTTGAGCCTCTTCATGTATATACCAAGTAGTTGGATCATTTCCCAACGAGTGAATAAACTTATGTACCCAAAACTCGGGAGGTAGTTGCACAAATTCGCATACCTGAATACAATGCACAACATGCTCTCATGGATCAGAAAACCCATCGTATGCTATCGAAGTTGAGGTTTGAATATTTGCTTCCTTATCCTGATGCAGATAAGTAACCTATGAGGGGGGAACAAATCAATGTTGGATGACATGCTTTACTTCATCCCAGAAAGATAAAGTACTATTGTGGGTGGCCCACCATCTTGCTGAAGGTGATATTAATGCAACATCAAGCACAATAATTATTTTCTCCGACACAACTTTATCCTCCATCTCAACAAGAAAGATATGTAAATATGAAGTGCCATCATAAACAGGGTAGTCTCTAACCTCTTATCCAATCCACCTGGAAGCTCTAATAATCGCACAATGCCATAAGAAGTTCTCATATCTCCATTGTTTCTAGTGGTTAAAAGTTACCTCTAAATCTTCCCCTGTAGATTGAATACTTCACTAACTTATCAAGTTGTCTGTAGTAGGATTAATATAGTTTGTTCACTTTCCTATAGGCAGAGTGTAGAGGCGATCCAAGGTATCTTCTTCCATATTTTCTACGATCGGATCCGTATATCGAGGTCCTTGGTAAGGTTTTAGTTTATGGGTTACTTTCATACCATCTTCTTCAAAAGTGGTGATTTCCTTATTAAAGTATATGACAATGAAATTATCATAAGCCCAATCGATGCCTAATAGAGCTGGGTATGGGTCCTTTTCCCCCATGATTTTTATGACCTCGAAGTCTATGAATGTTTTAATGCCATCTAAGTTTACTTATACATTTCGTATCCTCCCAACATGATAGATATTGTATTTATTAGCCATGCACAATTGAATAAGTGAATAAAAAATCTTGGCATTACCCATGGCTTCTCAAGTTTTCTTTGGTAGTATGTTGATGTCAGATCCCAAATCTAGCATACCATCACTAATTTTTGAGTCGTCGATATGGGCATTTAGTCTAAATTCTCTTCTAGATCTTTGCTTCCTCCTTTGTATTCTACCTGTATGTCTCTCTGGAAGATTAACAACAATTATCTAATCTCTGTCTCTTCAACCTCCACAGTCCCCTTTAGCATATTATGCAACTCCTTGGTGAGTCGTTCGTCATCCAAAATGTCATAACATAATCGAAGAAACATGTCAATAGTCATTTGAGGTATCACTGGAGAATCCTTCTGCACAACCAAATTTTTTACATGGTTGGATTGTAGTACAAGAATTGGTTCTTCAAACCTTGGTGATGTAGGAATAAAAAAACATCGGAACATCTTCGCAACATCCTTAAAGAATCTTTTCTGCGCAATGGGGTCATATTTAACATCTTGTGGTACTACCTTGTGGATATTACTTTGGGTTGGTTTATCAACATTGCAACCAGTCATTGTTCCTCCTCGAATAATAATATTAATATTGGGTTCCTTTTCTTCATTGACAGTTTGGGGCTTAGAATTTATCTAGTTCTCACCTCGCTGCCTTGCGCGATATTCCCACTTCACGATCAACTTAGGGAAATCCTTGTTGGTGGGTGTTGTTTCTATATTGGGAACACCAAGGACATATTGGAAGAGGAAATATCTAGCAAGATGTCCCTACTCATCACAATTATAACAATGATATGGTCCTCTCCCACCATTTTTCTTGCCTCTAAAACCTCATCCACATCTATGTTTTCCTCCACATCCTTAAGGATCTTTGTCTACCTTGAATGCAAACCGATCTATTCTATGTGGAAGAGCATCCCGAGCGTGACACTACTAGGTGGTGTGAGTAGGTGACCCATAGAATTCACAGTAAACTATGTTAGGGACAAGGGTATATTTTTGTAGGATGGGGCAATGCCAATGGGAATGCCCATGACTTCTACAAATTTCACAATATTCATTATTCTAACTTACTTCACAATTTGGAAAGGTGTGGTACTACATAGGGCCATGAAATGGCGAAGTAGATGTGACTTGTGAAACCCCTCCTAATGGTCCTAACCCCTCCTAATGGTCCTACTAGTGGAGGCACCATCGGTTGCAGAGGGGCTTCTTCACCCCTTACTCTAGGACATTTTGTTGTTTTATGACCCTCAGTGTAGCCACCAGTACACTAGACCTGTGGGAGACCTACTCTAGGAATGGCCAATTCTTGAATTTTGGTAGTTAATGTGGAAATATGGACTTGTAGTTGTGTAATATTATAGTCATCAGGTGGTCTTATCACCCAAAAGATTCTAGGATATCCCGCCATCGCCTCAATTTTCATATCCTTCTCTAAGGCTTCCCTCAAAGTGGTTATCCCCTGTTGGGTTAATGAAATATGGGTTAATGGTAAAATTCCCTAAATAAACCATTCTCATCAGTGGTATTAATGGATGGGGTTTTATAATTTCCTTATCGCATCCATAAACCCTTGGTTATACTCCCAATAATATTCCCCATCTCTCTCTTTAATCTCCCACAACTTAGAGAGGGCCTGCTGTTTTGATTGGGGTAAAAATAATTCTACTATGAATCATTGTTTGACTTGATCAAGAGTGAAATCATATCCTCGAGGATTGCCTAGTTTAATGGATTTAATATACCATTTTAATGCTCGATCCCTTGACATGGTTTGGAACTCAACTAGTTTGTTCACATCTAAAGTTCCATGAGACCTCCATATCATCTTACAAAAAAACCAATGGTGTTCGACATCCTCATCCCATTTACCCCAATATTTTGGGTATCGGGTGAGGGAATCGACATGTTGATGTGCCATTGAAGGACTTGGGGACCCTATTAATATAAATCCTAAAGGTCCTAGTTGTGATATAACTAAATAACTTTCCACACTACTACTACTACTACCGCTTGAATTGGTTGGACTAGAATGAGGAGAAATGACATAAATTATGGGAGAGTTTATTGTATAATTTAATGGATTTGTATATTGTGCTGAGGGACTAGGATATCCAAGGCCAGTTCCTGTGTATTCGAGATGGGATTATTTAAACTAGGGGGTAGAATTAGGAGGCCATATCATATCATGTCATGTAGGGTACTTCACATCTTTGGGCGCAACAGGAGTTGATTCTCCCACAACTCCTTCAGAGGTTACAACCGAGTCTTTTTCCTTGGCGATGAATCTTATCTTGATTCTTTCTTCCAAATTTTATTCACCTTGTCTACTCTCTCTAGAACTCTCACCTTTCTCTCCAAATCTCTCCTTCAACCATAGGACAACCAACCTTCCACTTGTCTGCAACTGCCTCAACTTCTCTAACTCTCTTTTATGACTCTTCTCGAAGTCGATCTCCTTCTACGACTGATTAGGCCTCTTCATCAACTTTCACATCCATTTTTTGCATTGATTTTCGATCACCACAACCCTTTTCGGAGCCCGCTCTTCTATGACACTCTTCTCACAATCCCCCCCCATACCTCAAGAAACTTTGTATCCTAACTCATGAACCATCTCCTGAATCACCCTCCCCTCATGTCCAAGGGTTTTATGATGCCATTTCAACCGAATGAATCGACAACATTCCCTCTTCCGCCAATAAGATCTTAATCCACAATGAGATTTATCACAACAGTCTTCCTCGATCTCCCTTGTAGAATATTGCTTCTGCCTTTGAAAAATACTGGTGGTTTTCTATGGAAAATTCAATAATGTATCCCTACAAGGTAGTATGTACCCAAAAATACACAACTCAAGATATTTGATGATCCAACTTATGCAGAGATGCTAGCTGCTCAATGGTCCAATTAAATATTCTATTGACGCGATATTTAAATTTTGGTGCTTCTTGAAACTGGTTGAGCCACTGAAAAAATTCTTTTGGAAATTAGATCTAGAATATTTTGTACTAATTGTTGGTTGGTTTAGAATACAAGACAATGTACTTCACAACTCTCAAACTTTTATATTGTAACTCAGCTTCTTGAAATATGAACTCATCGCACCTTATTTCCCACCAGCCTCAACATCATACTTGAATATGTGATGCTACATCCTCTGGAAACTCACTTAAATGTTGGTCCCGAGAACCAAACCATTTGTTGGTGCAAAATTGGAGACCGGGGTTCTTAGAAGTTACCAATAAATATATTGTTGTAGTCTAGTAGTGGTGACATATTCAACCTTCCTCAAGGAAAGGAGGTCTCACCCGAAGCACAGTCGATACTTATGTATGATAACATGAGTTAATGAGGACACACCATTAGATCTAAAGAAATACAATATAGAGCCAAATTTTAATGAGGAGAGATCACATCATTAGAATTCTTAAACCAGTAAATGCATCGGATAGTCCATGTTGTGCATCATAAAGATAAACACATACATTACAAAATATTATTAAAAAATATCACAATGATCAATTACAAAGATCATGATAGATTGTGCAATAAAGAGATCAAGCATCCATGCAAATAATAATAAATTTTTGGTGCCCGAATACTCCTTCATGTATTTTCAGATCACATCGCAACATACATAGAGTACTTCTTCCATAACATGACTTATACAACAGAATCAATAATTAAGTATCCAATCTGGAATCTCATAATTATGTGCAAGCACAATTGATTCCCCAAAAATACCTTACAATGGCTTATTGTAGCAGATAGTAATGGATAAATATTAATCACATAACAAAAGAGCGACTCAAAAAAACTCAATAGCGTACCAACATCAATCTGACAATAATTTGACAAAAATAACCTATCAATAACTTAACAATGACAACAACTTTTTCCCATTAAATGTTCCCATATTTATTCCTTTCCCTTAGGTATTTCTTTGGCTTGTTCTGTCCGCTAATGTATCTTGTTGATTCCACTTCCTTTTTGCATGCACTCGAAGGTTCTAACTCTTTTCTATGCTCTTCCAGCTAGTGCATGAATGTTTTACTTTCTAGAACAATGCTAGTTAGATTTTTGCCACTTAAGTCTATCGTTGATATACTGAACTATTCTACAAAACTTTAACATTTTTGCAAAACTGGGCGGTCTTCAAAATGGAGGGCCTAACATATGCATACTCATTTCTAGTCTATGGGCGAGTCCCACTCTTACTCGGTGCAACTCACTTGTATACTTAGAGAAATTGTTACCAGTATTAACACTTAGTAATTTAAGGATATGTCCATGAACATGTGAAACAAAGAGAACACATATGAAATGAGAAAGAGACACAAACATATAGTGCAAGCATCACAAGACATGCCTAACACTCGACTAAGTCTTAGTATTGTGAAACCGTTACAATATGAGCACTTTCGTCTTGGTTTAGAACATGGAATAGTCACACAACTCACCACACCTCACCAAGACACACATATCCAGATTCATCACACCAAGACTCCCCCATTGAAATATCTTTCAGAACTCTTGTGATGTGAACTAGACGTGCACCCTCCACAAACTCACCATCTCTTCTCTGTCACACGACTTCATATAGACCTGTGGTTATGTCTCATAGTAGGCATCACCCAGACCCACGACAAGACTTCCCCAAGATCCAAGTCACCCTTTATGCTAGACTTGACCTAGAGAAGGTTTCCCCAACTTTGTCCAAAGAATCACCTCAAGCTAGCACAAGTACTCCCATGTGGAACGACTTGGATCCTTGAGGGATATCACCCCTCTCTATTTGAATATGCCTCAAAACCTTGAATTCTACACTTTTCCAAGTCTTATTTTGCGTGTCCTCTTGGTTGTGTTCCTTGTGTCCTTATATGGACTCCAAACACCAATTTCACAAATTGTTGCATCCTTTGGGTGTGTCATGCACCTTCGCGGACCATATCCCCCAAACAAAATGATACCCTGATGAACCCATGCACTTGTCAACCCTTTTCATCCCTTGGGATTGATGTGCCCCATCCTTGGGTGCATGTCTCATGCTAACATGCCCCAACCTCTTGGTGCGCTCTTTCCTTGTGAATTTCCTTGAACCAATCAACGAGACTCTTCATGGGTGGGTTGATGGGGTCGTCCAACCTCTCCAATGCACCCATGCTAGAAAGGGTAGGAGGGTACATTCCTTGGGTGCATGCCCAAGTTTCCATAATATTTCCCAAAAGTACCCAAAATCCTCATCATCCGTCACAAGGAAAGTGGAGCGCATGACCCCATGGTGCTGCACATCACCATCTTGCACCTAAGGTGCTCCTACCTATGCCCACAAGAAAAGTACTTTTCCAACCGAATGCATCCTCCTCAGGCTCCTTGCCCTAATCATATTTGAATCCTATGAAGGAGCATGTGTGGTCAGTGGGTGTCACATAAGGCCTCACATCCTCCCCCACTCCAAGTTGTTTCCATCCAGATAACACATACAAAAGATGTTGTCTCCAATATTCCACCCAAACACGTTCCCCCATCGCAACTAAGTTTGCTAGAAACCACAACTTTCATGCTAACTAGAAACCCCAAATTCTACCAAAGTGGAAACCTCAAGTTTACCTGTGAAGTGGAAACCCAAAATTTGGAACTCACACTGTAATAATTTGTAACCTTTGTTGACACACTAAGTTTTGGGTTACATCTCATGCATGCACAAACAAGGTTGTCCGCACACATTCCAAGTTTTGTCCAAGTTTTGTGAGTGCACATTCCACATTGTTCTAGAATGGCCAGGAGTGCACGCCGGACCAAGTTTTTCTAGTTGCGTACCAAGATAAAGTGTACCAAGCGCACATCGGTTCGATTTATATTAGTAACATTGAAAATCAATAATATGTCTCTAGAATCAAGAAAGGAATAATCGTGATATCTTCTCAAATGATTACTGCTAGCAGCACCATGGGACATGGGACAACCAAAGAATGAGTTGGACAGACAATTAAGCTTTCCTTGATATAGAAAGAATACATGGAACGATGACAGGTGAACGAAGCGTGCAAGGTAGTTAATCAACAAATCGAGTGGAGTAGAGCATGAGTGCCAAAGATCCCAAGCAGAAGAAGCTACAAAAGGAAGAAACTTACTGAGTTAGAGTTAGGCAATTCACTAGTAAGAGTTGACGTGTCACGGAGCTAAACACTATGATGACTCTAAGCCTATTGTAATGTTGTGCCACTGTTTGAATATACACATAGTCTTTATGAGTCTATAGTATGAAGGATTCATGCATTGTGCCCTAGTTTGTATTATTGAGAAGTTATATGAAGAAGTATTGAAACTCGATTGTTTCCACTTATGGCTTCCTTGATGTGTGCTCTATGTTTTAGTTGAATGGAATGAAAGGAATAATAA
>SNQJ01S0202399.1:9889-23817 GCA_010110895.2 Picea sitchensis | reverse complement strand
TTACCTCCACATGTAAACCTAACGAGAATAGAATATTCCGAGAAGCAAGAAGAAACCCTAATGAGTTGGCTAATAACCCTAGAAGACAAGTCGGCTCAAGAGGATAATTTGTATTAGGTTATTAGCCTCCAAGAGAAGAAGTTGGCCGGAAGAAATATTATATACTAAGTAAATAGGCACCGAGAATGAGAAGTCGGCCCAGGCAATTAGCCAGAATTAGTATAAATACAGGAAGCCAGTCTTCATTCTAGCAGGCATTCTCAGAACTGCAGAGCTCACTTGTGCGCACTGTAGTTAGCCAGTTTGTGCGCAAGTTTGGAGGAGAAGCTGTCGTTGCAGCTGCTGCAGCTAGCAGATTACATTTTGGCTTGGACTATCTCTTGGTTATGGTTTGGACTATCTGATCAACTCTTGTTTGGTGTGTTATCCTTGGAAAAAAGTGCGCTACCCTTTGTTTGACTATCTAGCCTAGGGTTCGCTTTCGGAGTGATTCTCTGTCAAGGTTAAGGTGCTTAGAGGGTGGCTTTGGCCTATGGTTGGGTGACAATAGTGATATTGTCTATGGTAAAACGAGCACGTCCATCATATTCTAACATATGTAAACATCCACAATGAGAGAAAGTGACTCAAAACATTAAATTGCTTGGAAATTAGAATCACATGAAAAGTAAATTGCTTGAAGTGTAAATTCGCACAACTTGAGGAAATTGAAATAGCTTTGAGGACTTGAAGTGCAATGTTGTGAAAGTAGTGTGTAGGTTAATTTTAATAAGTTTTAAGTCTCTCTTTGATTAGGGGGATTTAATGTGTGATAGATATAAGCCTAGACTATGTGACTACCCCAAATTGTTATTCCCTCAACCAAAAGGAATTGTTGGGTGCTCAATAAGAAGGGCAAACAAGGCCCTTCCCTAGCTCCACAGGTCAAATCCGAAGTGCTTGGGTGCTCAAGCAAGGAGGACACCTACTGCCATGAAATCGTCCCCGACTTACACCCCTTGTAGCCTCCCAAGTCACCCTTTTTGGTGATTGAAGCAATAAAAATTCGATGCCTAATTACTAAACTCCAAACCTTTGCCCTTTCTTGTCACCCAGGATCCACAAAGTAGCAAGGGGAGAGAATACGGGACATAGATAGAGCACAAATATGATTACTTTAGCAATAATTGAAATGACTTGGAAATTTAAATTGCAACCCCACAACAATGGCACAAGTGGAGGACTAGCTTACCGTTTTGGCCAAGGTGGGTGTAATGAAAGAATTTAAATTACTTGAAAGCAAAAGCAACCACAACAATGGCACAAGTGGAGGACTAGCCTACTGTTTAGGCCAAGTTGGGTATTATGAAAGAAAATTAAAAGACTTAGAAATAAATGAGCAACCCCACAACAATGGCACAAGTGGAGGACTAGCCTACCGTTTTGGCCAAGGTGGGTGTAATAAAGGAAATACAAGAAAAATAAATCTAATTCTATCCTTCACAATTTTGCAAGGATGGCGTAGGCCAATCTCTTTGCAAGGTGTGGACAAATTTTCCTAAATTATTACAATATCAAATTTTTATCTTTTATGAGAGAAGGCAACCCAAGAGACTCTCTTTGGGTTGTTTACAAAGTTCTTAAAAGAAGAGAGATAGAAGGGGATTTAATGTCCCAACTTTAGGATGCCTTTCAAGTGCTTTGGAGGCCCAAAACAAGTAGCATCTCCCCTTATCTTGGTGATGACCTGCAAAAATCAGCAAACTATGTTTGCTAGGAAATGTTACAAAACACCAAGAACTTGTTAACTTATGTTAGGACAATGAAACATAAATTTGAATGTAAAAATCTCAATATGAAAGTGAAACTTTTAGTGTCTATTCTAGATCATAACAATGCTTATAAATGAGAGAAAGGAAGGAAACAATATTAGACAAATAATGGAAACTTTGGATGGTTGAAATGAGTGTGTTTTCCACTCTAAAACCACTCCTTCAATCCTCTAGTGATCTACAAACAAGCTTGTCTTTGCTACACAAGAAAACAAGGAGGTGAAAGCATCCAAAAAGCTTGCAAAATACTTTCCAAACTTTAAAAGGAACTACCACAAAACCAATATCAATACTACTACTAATTATACCCAAGCAAAATACTTTGCTTGAGTCTCCAAGTAAAACTAGTGAAAGCAAAAATGCAAGAAATGAAATGTAGTTATATCACCTCACAAGAACACAATGAATGGAACCAATAAGACTCCCAATGCACACTATAGATCCTCCAAAGCTTCCTTTATTATCAACAAAATGTTGCTACAAATACTTGTAGCAAGATTTACAATGACAGAGCATGAGAGAGAGAGGGAAAAGAATGGAGAAATTGTGGCATAATAGACTTGCTATGAGAACAGATGACGAAATGAGGAGGAGTGGGTCTCTTTTATAGATGAGGAAGGGGAGAGACCCCACTTGGATGAGCTCCAAGTGTCATCCATCTAATGGGGGAGGGTCTCTTCAAGGGGGGCGCACTTTTAGGTTTAGAGAGGTGTGTGAGGATTGAGAGGTGATTGGGGAAGGGGGAAACCACCTTTCCCATTAACCAAAAGTGTAGTTAGGGTCAATGGGGGGTACTACCAAAGTTTTGGGGGCCCTCATGCTATATTTTTAATTTCCCGTGAGTTTATGAGCAAGGGGGGAGCCCCTCTTCTAAGGAAATGGTCATTGTGGGTTGTTGGCTAAGCAAAGGGGGTCTCTCTAAGTTGAAAATCATTTTCCCAACTTAGGAAATATATTTGGGATCCTTTTCCCACTCTCTCTCACGACTTTAGTGACTTTTACAAAATTTAGCTATTTTAATTAAGCCAATTACATGTTGATTTTTGACCGACTTGGACTCCTCATGGACAATGGCCTAGTAAAACTTGTCCAAATGAGCTGAGACTTGGTCCAAGGGTGTAGGGGTTCATAAACCATTTGATTTGAGTACTCATACCTCTATACAAAATCCCTAGGGACCACTTTTTTACACTTTCCATCAAAAAAAATTAAAAATCCTCAGTTTGCGGGAATTTTAATTATTTAAAAAATACTATCAAAACTTAACGGAATTCCGCAAGACTCTAGAAAATGTCTAGCATGGTCATTTACAACACTCCTAGACCTTAGTTACCCCTTGGGATCGATCATTAGAACATCTTTCACCACTTTGGAGAATTATTGTGAGTGAAAAACTCAAGGATAATTAAAAATGCAGTTAAGCAAGATTAATTACCGGAGGAAAAAAAACACTCAATGAAAGGACTTCCCTAATGATAAAGTCCTAGGTAACTAGACAAAAATTGACTCATGCTAGCATATTACAATATTATCCCACGTAGGGGAGCGAAATTCCAATTACATAGAAAAGTGTTTCGAGGGCAAAATTTGTCCTATTGAGAAAAAATCTTCAAAATGGTTGTACCACTAGGCACATATCTTCATGGAACATGGAGTTGACCCCTAGTTGAAATAGGTGGTCAACAGGGCCATGTTTAGATTAAACAGAGAGTTGGAAAGAAAATACCATGTTGAAGATACCAAAAAACCCATAAATGAGTTTGTATATCATGAATTAGATATGGGATGTTACAAGATACCATCTAATTTTATAGCACGTGTCAAGGAGAAACTTAAGGATGAACTCCCAAGCGTTTGTAATGTTTGGGATACCATGGATTCTTTTGATGGTCTTTTTCTTGAAGAAGCTTCAAGTGAAATGGATAGTGATGTGACTTCTTCAGAATCAGGGACAGAGTTGAATTTGTCATTCGGTACTGCATCATCAGCTTCAATTCGCCAGATTTCAGACGAATTGATTAGATGTCAGGACGAATTGGATAGGATTTTTGGGCGATCTATTCCATATATCTTAAAAATTGAGGAAATTTGCTTTGACGAAGAGGATGTCTTCAAAAAACAGAACAAGCATAAAAAGAAAGAAAAGAAAAGAAGAAAAAGTGAAATAAATCTGGTAGAAGATCGTAAGGATGATAAGAAAGTTAATGATGTTAATAATAATCAACATATCATCTCTATTGAAGAGTATGTCAAGGCTTTCAAAGAAGAATTGAAATCAACAAACCTTAAATATTTTCGCTTGGCATAAAAGCAACTTCATCAGAAAGGATTCAAAGAAGATTTTATCAAGTGGTTGAGAAATAAGAAAAAGGGTTCCCATCAGAACATCAGAAAGCAAGAAAAAGTGTACAAGTCTTCTGACAACTCATCTCAACCAGTTGAACGACATAAAGTCAGATATTCCAGTGAAAAGGTTCCACCTTGAAATGATCTTCGACACAGCCATTTAGTACACAAAGGGGCACCCACCCTTTGTAACGTATCTCTAACCTTTATCCTTTTGATTCTTTCAATTTTGTCATTATTTCATCTATGTATAGTCATTTCATTTATTTGATAATCGTCAATATCATTTCATTTATTTGATTATTACTTATTTTTTTCACACATGTACTTGTGTTGGTTATTGGTGAGAACTTTGTTTTGTAGATTCTGAGGTTCTTGCATGCTCTCCTTCCGAAAGATCGAGCATATGTCCTCATGTGGAGCCAAATTTTGACCACCTATTTCAACTAGGTATCAACGTCATGTACCATGAAGATATGTACCTTATGGTACGACAAATTTGAAGATTTATGGCTCAGCAGGGCGATTCTGCCCCCATAACTTCTTTCTCTCTCCATGGAATGTTTGTTGCCCTACGTGGGAAAATTTTTGTCATGTAACATGTTAGCATGGCTCAAATTTTCTAATTCATTGGCCTAGGACTTTATCATTAGGGAAGTCTTTTCATCGAATGTTTTTTTTCCTTAGGTAATTAATTTTGTTTTTTTAGCGATTTTAATTACTTGAGTTTTTCACTCAAATTTCCTCCAAAGTGGTGAAAGGCGTTCTAATGATCAAGCCCAGTAGGTAACTAAGGGTTGAAAGTGTTGTATATGACCATGCTAGACATATCCTAGAGTCTTGCGGAATTCTGTTAAGTTTTGATAGGATTTTTTAATAATTAAAATTTCTCATTAATTGAAAATTTGTAATTATTTTCATGTAAAATGTAAGAATTTGGTCCTTGGGGATTTTGTATAGGGTAAGGGTACTCAAAACAAATGGCTTATGACCCCATACATCCTTGGACCAAGCTACAACTCAATTGGACAATTTTTGCTAGCTCAATGTCCATGAGGAATCTAAGTCAGTCAAAAATCAGAAAATAATTGGCTAAAGTAAAATTGTTGATTTCTGTAAAAGAGTCTAAAGTCATGAGAAAAGGGGGGAAATTTGTTTCGTAAGTCATTTCTATGTAGTAGGGGGTCATGTAATGTCCCCCACCTCTTGATGAAGAGGTTTGGGAAGACTTAGTGGTCTAAGCATCTCCACTAGACCATAGTCTCACACAGCAGGGGGAAAAGTCAACAAAGCTATTGTTATATTTTGAAGTCGACTTAGGAAAAAGGGAGAAAGGGCCAAAAAGTAACTCAATGAAGAATTAGAAGCTGGAGGTTGAGTTAGGAGTTGAACCTAGGGGTTAAACTAACTCAACTGGAAAACATAATAGAGGTATAAAAGAAAGGCTAGGACGCACTTCTCATTTCATCTTGGATATTTTGGTATTTGCTTGTTGAGCTCTTGAGCACATAGTTTTGAGGGTTTTGAGTTTACAAACCCTAGGGAGCAACTCAGTGGTGAAAGATCCCACTCACTTGTTCCAAGCTTGGTCTCGGGGACGAAATACTCCACCCACACCATTCTACACTCATCACAAATTCCTTCATCCATTCAGGAGAGCAGCAGGGCCGTACTATTCAGGGTTTTCCAGCAGGGGTGCATCATTGTTTGAGGAACAGTTCGATCCAGCTTATTGAGAGGGCTTTGGGAGATTTCAACATTAGGGTTTTGCTTGTAGGACCTTGCTCATCAGTTTGGAGGCTTTCTTGAGGAGCTACTCTGTCCAAATCATTATTTGCAGGTTGGGACGGTTTTGGAGGAGAGAGGACATCCTGGTGATTCAGTGATTCTCAGATCTAGGAGGCTCTACCTCAGATCTGACCTTGAAACTTCTCTTGGGGGTTTGAGACTGCCCGATCTATCATCCTAGAGAGTTTCTAGTGATTCAGAGGCCTCATTCATCCAGGCTGAATTGTTGATCATATTCAGGGTTCCAGGAGGGTCATACCAGTTTAGGGTTTCAGCAATTGGAGGAGGAGAAATCAGTATTTGGGCTTCATACTTCAGGGAAGGGTTACACTTGCCCTGATCTATCTCTTGGTGGAGTTTGGTGGCATTTAGAAATCTTCTTCTTCAGGAGGGTCGAACCCTTGGTCTTCATAGTCTTCAGGAGGGTCGAACCCTTGGTCTTCATAGTCTTCAGCAGGACGTACCAACAGCTTGAGGGTTAGGCCAAACCCTAGATTTTGTATTGGAGCGTTCATCTTACATTTCAGCCTTTGGGAGGCTTATCTTGCATTTCCGGGAGATTTTTGTAGCAGCTCATATCTTTGTCTTGAAGCCATCTGAAGTTATTCCAGATCTACTTCTATATTGTACCAGGTGCCTGCTTTCTCTTAATAAAAGATCAGATCTTTGTTGTGGTTCCATATCTTGTGTATTGTTGAGATCTATATGTATTGAATGCATCTTGAATAAACTGTGATTGAATAACTGAAATAAACCCTAAGGCCGAAATATCAGTGGCCATCCTGCAAACACAAATAATCAACAGTTAGTTCAGGGGTTAGCTAGTGTTTCCAAGCGAAAAAATTGGCTTGGGAACATTACAGTGGTATCAGAGCTCTGATCCTCCCATCCTGTGAGGATTAACGCATGTAGAGGTACAGTGGTATCTATATGGGCCGAAGAAAGAAGCAGACCAGTGAAACAGAAGCCGAAATGGAGGGTTCAGGGGATGACCATGAGCCACAGAGCTTGGCTCTCTTAGCACATGAGTTCCATAAATCCATAAACCAAACAGAAAGTAAACTAGTTATCCACTTGCAGGAGAACTATGATGCAAACCGTAGGGGACAAACCGAAATCACTAAGACCTTGAAGAAAATAGATGAGAACCTGAGGAAGGTGGATGAGAACCAGACTAGGGTAGCCAATCTGTTGATGTAGATGACTCACAAAGGGAAAGGGCCAGAAATGTATGACAACAGGGAGACAGGTGGATCGCACAGTGGAAACAGGTATAATCCAGAATATATTCCCTATCATCAGTCTGAGGGGAGCAATGGGGAAGGCACACCCCATGGACAGATAGGTAGCAGGGCTACCCCTAGACCATATTTACCTACGTTCACAGATGAACAGGCATAGCATGAACATGTGGATGACTTTGTGGAGCAGATGGCACGGTGTACAAGGGAGTACAATGATTTGGATATGATGATTCAGAGGCAGATGTCCCTGGATCAATACTGTCAACTCAAGTTCAGGAACAAGCCTAGGCCGAACCATAGAAGCAATTATGAGTTTGAGCGCAGAGCAGGGAAGATGGAGATTCCCTATTTTGATGGTACGGCCAAGATGACAGCACGGGCATGGGTACAGAAGCTGGATACTTATCTGCAACTTAACCCCATGAGGGAGATGGAAGGCATCAAATTTGCCACCAAGTACTTAGATGGCAAGGCTCATGATTGGTGGTATCATGGATTGACCACACTAGGCCACAATCAGATAGTGGCATACACAGAGTTCACTCAGAGACTTATGGACAGGTTTGACCAGGGGGATCCTGAGTTGCATTTCCGGGAGCTCACAAAGCTCAAACAGACAGGAGCACCAGAGGTATACATTGAGGAATTCCAGAGGCTAGCAGTCATGGTGCAGGATGTATCACAAACTAGGCTCATGATGCTCTTCACTGAGGGGCTAATGGAACCCTTGAAGGGTTGGGTAAAGGCCTTTAAGCCTACCAACCTACAGGATGCTATTTGGAGGACGAGAGACCTAGGACCGGCTGCCAAGCCGAAATTTGTGCCTAGACCACCTCTTAACACAGGAAGAAGAGATCAGAGACCTCCAATGAACCCAGGAGGACATGACCCAAGGGGGTTTGACAGGGGCAAAGGCAGGTTGGATGAGAACACCAGAAGGGAATTGAGGAGGAAGCAACTTTGTTACACCTGCAAAGAGCCATGGAACTCATCACACAAATGCATGGGTCGTAGCTAAGTACACTATATAGAGGTGACTTCAGACAATGAGGAGGAAGAGGATTTCGGCCATATCCAGAACATGGAGGCAAACACCACAGAGACGGCAGAGGAGGAGACCACAAGTCATGACAGCACGACTGAGGAGAAAGCCACCTTGGCATGCATCAGTGGAGTGCCCAAGTATAACACTTTTAGGATGAGAGGAGTCTTGCAGGGGCAAAAGGTGTCAGTATTGATTGATGGGGGAGCTTCTCACAACTTCATTGACTCAGCATTGTTACGAAGGAGGCATATACCCACGGTTGAATTTGAAGGGTTCAAGGTGGAAGTAGCAGGTGGGAGCACCATGCCTTGTGACAGGTACATTCCAGGCATGAAGCTTACATTAGGTAGGAATGAGTTGGTACAAGATGTCTATGTGATAGACCTTCCGGATACCAACATAATCCTTGGAGTTCAGTGGCTCAGTACGTTGGGGCCTGTCACCACCAACTACAAGACCATGGAGATGTCTTTCACAGAAGAGGGTGGACGAAAGGTAGTGCTCTGGGGCATGACAGGTAACTCAGCCAATGTAGTTACAGCCAAGAGAATGGAGGCCATCTTCAGGAGAGAAGAGATAGTATATGCGGCTAAATGCAGAATTTCGGCACGTGTGGACGAGCAGGGCAAGGTTCACTACACACCAGAAATATAGGAGATCATTGACAAACACAGCAAAGTGTTTGGGCCTATTCCACCAGGGGTGCCACCAGACAGGGGGTTTGAGCACATCATTGAGTTGGAAGCATGAGCAAAACCAGTTATCACCACACCATACAGACATCCGAAGAAGTACAAAGATGAGATAGAAAAGGAAATCAAAGAACTCTTGGACATGGGGCACATCAGGTCGAGCTCCAGCCCTTTTGCTTCTTCAGTGGTATTGGTCAAGAAGAAGGATGGAACCATGCGCATGTGCATGGACTTTCGGGCATTAAATAAGAAAACAATCAAAAACAGGTATCCTATACCGAGGATTGATGAGTTGTTGGACGAGTTGCATGGGGTTGTCTATTTCACAAAGATTGACCTACGTTTTGGCTACCATCAAATCAAAATGAGGGAGGAGGACATCCCAAAAACTGCTTTCAGGTGTCACTATGGTCACTACGAGTTCTTAGTGATGCCTTTCGGGTTAACCAATGCCCCGGCCACGTTCCAATCATGTATGAACCATGTCTTCAACAAACAGTTGAGGAAGCATCTCTTGGTATTTTTTGATGACTTGCTCATTTATAGCAAGACGTGGGAGGAACACCTTCGGCATGTGGACCAAATTCTGTCTATCATGGAGAAGCAATCATTGTATGCTAAGGAGTCCAAATGTGAGTTTGGAATGACAGAGGTTCTTTACTTGGGACACATCATCGGAGCAAAGGGGGTACAGGTACATTAGGAGAAAATTCAAGCCATAATGGAGTGGCCTACACCTAAGACCCTTACAGAATTAAGGGGATTTCTAGGCATGTGCACTTACTACAAGAAGTTTGTCAAGGGGTTCTCTCAGCTTTGTGCACACCGATTTGACCAAGAAAGGAGCTTTCAAATGGAGTGAGGAAGGCCAATTTACATTCGACGAGATGAAAAAGGTGATGAGCACATGCCCAATCTTAGCCCTACCAGATTTCGGCCAACCTTTCACCTTGGAGTGTGATGCCTCAGGAGAAGGTAATGGGGTCGTACTGATGCAAAATAGGCACCTTCTTACCTATGAGAGTTGAAAACTCAGGGGACCTGAGTTACTTTATAGCATTTATGACAAAGAGATGCTGGCCATCATGCACGCTCTGGCCAAATTCAGACAATACCTGGTAGGTGCACGGTTTGTGGTAAAATCAAATCATAACAATCTTAAGTACCTATTGGAGCAGAAGGACTTAAATGAAAGGCAACAAAAATGGGTAAGAAGAATACATGCCTACGACTTTGACATTGAATTTGTCAAAGGGAAGAACAAGGTGGTGGTTGATGCATTGTCCAGAAGGCCATCCATTTATGCCATGACAGATGTGTCTGTTGATTGGAAGGACCACTTAGTGATGGAATATTTAGAAAATCAGTTCGCATGTCAGGTAATGGACAGGCAAATACAGGACGATAACTTCAGGATCATTGATGGCGTCATCTATTATAAGGGCCAAATCTTTTTGGTTCCTGAATCGGCCTTCAAGGCCAAAGTGTTGCAAGCATGTCATGACTCACCAACGGTAGGTCACCAAGGAATTGGTAAAACGTACAGGCAGGTGAGGGAGAGGTTCTCATGGNACAAGCGAGTGAGGGAGAGGTTCTCATGGAAGGGCCTCAAAGAGGATGTGATGAGGTACGTCAAGGAGTGTACTACTTGCCAGGAGAATAAGAATGAGCACACTCACCCGGCAGGACTACTGCAACCCCTACCCATCCCAGAGCATAAGTGGGAAAGCATATCCATGGATTTCATCACAGGGTTGCCAAAGGCGCAGGGGAAAGACTGCATTTTCATAGTGGTGGATAGGTTGACAAAGTTTGCACACTTCTTCTCCATTGCTACCGACTTTAGTGCAGCACAGGCAGCGAAATTATTCTTCAGGGAGATCTTCAGATTGCATGGCCTACCCAAGACCATTGTGAGTCACAGGGATAGCAGATTCATGAGTACATTCTGGCAGGAGTTATTCAAGCTAGTTGGTACAGCCTTGACTCCTAGTACTAGCTATCATCCTCAGACGGACGGGCAAACTGAGGTAGTCAACAAGTGGGTGGAAGGCTATCTCAGGAATTATGTAGCTGGGCAGCAGAAAGCATGGGTCAGATGGCTGCATTTGGGGGAATACTGCTACAACACCACCCATCACATGTCCATAGGTATGACCCCATTCAGGGCGTTGTACAATTATGACCCACTCTCTTTCATAGAGATTTCTTTCGGTGACAACAGGGCCCCGATGGTACAGGATTGGGTATAGCAGACTCAAGACATCCTCAAGGAGTTGAAGGATCATTTACAGAGGGCACAGAACCAACAGAAGGTCCAAGCAGATAAACATAGGGTGGAGCGTACTTTTGAGGTTGGTGACTTAGTTTACCTAAGTCTCCAACCATACAGGTAGGCTTCTATAAAAAGAAGCGGAGTAGAGAAGTTGCAACCACGTTTCTTTGGACCCTACAAGATCAGCAGGAAGGTAGGGGTCATAGCTTATGAGTTGGAGCTCCCACAGGGCAGCAGGATACATAATGTCTTCCATGTGTCTTGCCTGAAGAGGGCCATCGGCCAACACATCACACCCCTTGAGGTGTTGCCACCTCTAGACGAAGAGGGGCAATTGGTTCTGATTCCGGAGGAGATACTGGAGGTTCGGGAGAAGAAGCTCAGGAAGAGAAGCATCAAAGAATACCTGATCAAATGGAAGGATTTACCCATTGAGGATGTCACGTGGGAGAATGAACAGGTTGTGCAGAAGACAGGTTTGGAATTGCTTGAGGACAAGAAATTTCTAGCTGGGGAGACTGTAATGGCCCCATCTCTTGATGAAGAGGTTTGGGAAGACTTAGTGGTCTAGGCATCCCCGCTAGACCATAGTCTCACACAGCAGGGGGAAAAGTCAACAAAGCTACGGTTATATTTTGAAATTGACTTAGGAAAAAGGAAGAAAGGGTCAAAAAGTAAGTCAATGAAGAATTAGAAGTTGGAGGTTGAGATAGGAGTTGAACCTAGGGCTTAAACTAACTCAATTGGAAAACAGAATAGAGGTATAAAAGAAAGGCTAGGGCGCACCTCTCATTTCATCTTGGATATTTTGGTATTTGCTTGTTGAGCTCTTGAGCACACAGTTTTGAGGGTTTTGAGTTTACAAACCCTAGAGAGCAACTCAGTGGTGAAAGATCCCACTCACTTGTTCCAAGCTTGGTCTCGAGGATGAAATACTCCACCCACACCATTCTACACTCATCACAGATTCCTTCGTCCATTCAGGAGAGCATCAAGGCCGTACTATTCAGGGTTTTCTAGCAGGGGCGCATCATTGATTGAGGAACAGTTCGATCCATCTTATTGAGAGGGCTTTGAAAGATTCCAGCATTAGGGTTTTGCTTGCAGGACCTTGCTCATCAGTTTGGAGGCTTTCTTGAGGAGTTACTCCATCCAGATCATTATGTGCAGGTTGGGACGGTTTTGGAGGAGAGAGGACGTCTTGGTGATTCAGTGATTCTCAAATCTAGGAGGCTCTACCTCAGATCTGACCTTGAAATTTCTCTTGGGGGTTTGAGACTGCCCGATCTATCATCCTAGAGAGTTTCTAGTGATTCAAAGGCCTCATTCATCCAGGTCGAATTGTTGATCATATTCAAGGTTTCAAGAGGGTCATACCAGTTTAGGGTTTCAGTAGTTGGAGGAGGAGAAATCAGTATTTGGGCTTCATATTTCAGGGAAGGGTTACCCTTGCCCTAATCTATCTCTTGGTGGAGTTTGGTGCCATTTGGAAATCTTCTTCTTCAGGAGGGTCGAACCCTTGGTCTTCATAGTCTTCAGTTGGACATACCAGCAGCTTGAGGGTTAGGCCAAACCCTAGATTTTGTATTGGAGCGTTCATCTTACATTTCAGCCTTTGGGAGGCTTATCTTGCATTTCCGAGAGATTTTTGTAGCAGCTCACATCTTTGTCTTGAAGCCATCTGAAGTTATTCCAGATCTGCTTCTATATTGTACCAGGTGCTTGCTTTCTCTTAATAAAATATCAAATCTTTGTTATGGTTCCATATCTTGTGTATTGTTGAGATCTATATGTATTGAATGCATCTTGAATAAACTGTGACTGAATAACTAAAATAAACCCTAAGGCCATAATATCAGTGGCCATCCTGCAAACACAAATAATCAACAGTTAGTTCAGGGGTTAGCTAGTGTTTCTAAGCGAAAAAATTGGCTTGGGAACATTACAAGTCAAATAAACCAAATCCCCCCTTTCCTACCTCTCATACAACTAAAATTTAGAGAGGGGGGCGAATTTATCTCTTGTGGGGCTCACCATCTCCATTGGATTGGCCATTTGGTGATGGGGATTGTTATCCCCTACCCTAGGGATAACTGAGGAGATCATTTCTCGAGGCCCCTAGGTCCTAGACATGGAGTGCCGAGAGCCGGATGACTTGAGCATGGCCCTGAAGGGCCCCTCTTTTCTTCAGTGCAGCCCATTTATCAACAATAGCAGTATCCATCCCACCAGCCTGGTCTGAAAGTAGCAATAAGTCTTTCTCTATGAGGTAATGATACCGGGTATCATGGTATGTGTCACTCTAATTCTTGAAGCACCTAAATATGTTGCATTGGATTCTCCTTCATTTCATAACGTTTGCTTGGAAATTATGCTCTTTAACTTGTTCATACCTGGAAGGATGACATGATGCCCTAGTAAGTTGATCCCCCTTTAGGATGGGTTGCCACTAGGTGGGTCTATGAAAGGTCATCGTCCATTCCATCCATACTTACCACTTTCCATCTTTATTCCTCTCATTTCACCCTTACCTTTGTTCGGGTATTGGGATTTGCCACACTAGGAAGGGTTGTACCTTGCCTTGTGGGAAGAAGGGGCTAAAGGCCCAGAGGGTAAAAGTAGTTTGCAAGAGTTAAAAGCCAAAAATGAAACCTTTGAGATGCTTCGCCTAGGGATTCCCGAGAAAGCAGTAAAAAGCTTCTCAGTAAGAAAACAGAACCCATAGAA